>BMAW01111061.1:40780-105737 GCA_019974015.1 Nephila pilipes | reverse complement strand
TTTGTATTCGGAGGTTTTAGTGATAGACCGCCTTTGTACACGCTTCTCGAATAATCCCTTTTTTTCTCCCTTTTTGTGATTTTGAATTGCAATATTTTACTTTAACTTGAAATATTTTGTAACAGAAATAATTTCGAACATTTTTTTTAATATATCACAGACTAATAACTTCAATTTACTTGAAATAAAATGATTTATTTTTCTCAATTTAATATTTTCTTATTATTTTGAGCAAATTTTTTACGAGTATAAAAATTTGGCGTAATCTATGAAAATATTATTAACAGTACAAAATTTGTGAATTGATATGCTCAATTTTTCATATAAAATTTAAATAAAAAATTTTAATTTCTCTTAAGCAAACAGTTTGTATTATTTCTATTTTTTGTGCTAAATATTATACCTAAAATAAGATTTTTTTTACTGTAAGAATAAATAATTAATGGATTATTTTATATCGTACACATCTCATTATTTGGAAATAATTTTTTATCTTCTGATTTATATTAATCTTTTTATATTATTGTTCGAGTTAGTAGTTTTAGAAGAAATGCATGTTGTATAAAAATGTTATCGTGAAAAATTTTATGAATTTAAGAGATATTTTTAACATAAAGCAATTTCTTTTACTTTGATTGCATAAAGTAGGATAATTTCATATTTGCATAATGCAAAAGAAAACAGATATTACCAGCACAGATAAAAACCAAACTTAAAAGTTGTTCAGCTTATTATTTCTATTATCAATTAAGACTGTAAAACTACTTAAAAATTTATTTGTAATCTATAATCCAATTTGCGGACAATTTACACATAAGTAAGTATCCACAATTTGTTTTAACATTATAGAAACTTACTGAAATTATTAACTGATATTAGAATTATAGAATGACAATTTTAATGATTTCATATAAACATATTATGTTCAATTACATTGCGCAAATTTATGAGTTTTAATTATTACATTGACTATTGGTGTCTTTTTACAAACCTCAGTTGAGCAATTTTGTAAAATTATAAGAAAATAATTTTTTCACTATATATGGATACACATAAAATATGCATTCCAGCAAGAAAGAAAAAACTTCATCTTTAAATAAATAATTAATTAAATTTTTTACTATTTTCAAGATATTATAATGTTTTAAAATTTTCACCACAGTGAATTTTAATATTTTTAAGTTATCTTTTTCTTAATTTCTTAGAATCATTTTTCACAATTCTATGTATGGATTTGGTTCTAATACTATCATTTACATTTTTGCAATTATTTTTTTTTCTATCAGTTGCTACGAAAAACAGTAAAAATAATTGTTACATCTAATTTTGAAGGTTGTTTTTAAAAAAAGAACTATTTATCAAAATCTGTATTGCATGCGTAGAATAAATTCGATATCTTATATTTTTTATAAAAAAGACTTGGAATTGTAAATGCATGGAGTCGTGAAAAAGATAAAAAGAATAAAAAAATTTTAAAGGTCAATGAAATAAAATGGCGCATTCTATGAAAGAAAATTAAAATAATACGCTGGAACTATGAAAGTTTGTACATATATTTTAAAAGCTCTATATTTAAAATAAGGGTATATAATTTTTTTACATGCTCTCATTTTAGGGAACTGTTTTCCCATAAGTTAGCATGAATAAGTAATTCAAAAATGGTAGAAATATATTTTGAAATAGAATTCAACTCATCCTTGTTCGATAGTTTCTTTTCATTATAGCGGTGGGAAATAAAATTTTTATCAAAAGTTTTAATTACAAACACAAAACACTGTAACCACACACTCAAGAAAAAAAAAAAAAGAATATTTTGAGTTATACTCTAATAACAGTATTCGAAAAAGGAAAATAATTTTTTTTGTAACAAAATTAAAACATGTACCGAATAAAGTGAGTGTTAGAAAATACAATGCTCCGTTGAATGAGTGCTGAAATTATTAAAATTGTTAAAAATTAGTTTAAAAAAAAAAAAACTGCACAAAACATGACCTATTATGCAGTAGTTGATTTGTACCAATGATTCTAAAAAAAGGACGAATATAGTTAGTTTTTCGAACCATGTATTTTCCTTATTTGCATTCATTTATGAATGCAATTATTTTTTTATTGATGATCCATTCATTCATATGCAAATGTAAAAACTTGTGGAGATAAATTGGAAAAAAAAAAATAGAACAGAAACTAGCAATACCTACATTTCCCCCTTGTTTTTCTCTTCAAAAATCTTTAAAAAACAAGTTTCTGTAAGTTGAATTGAATTTTTAAACTCAAGCAAAATACAATATTATATAATACAATTCGCAGTAAGAGAAAAATGCACTTTCATTGATTATTTTAATTCTAAAATTCTGCCTAATGAGTTGTATTTCTTGACTTTATCATAACTAGAGAAGGTTCTTTGAAATAAAACATTCTACTTCATTTTTTCAAAGTAAAATTTTGAAACGTAAAAACTATATATTATCCTACTTGGTTGTAAGAAAACTGCTGTGGAAAAATTCGCTTTTCCTTTCCCCCCCTTCTAACATTAGATAGTTGAAACTCATACCACAGATAAAGTGTCAATAAATCTTTAGTGTCCAGCCATTCTAAGCCTGTCTATCTGGATCTTTAAATCTTTGAATGCACAATGAAGTGCATTCAAAGCTAGGTTAGGGTTAGCTCCAAAAGTGCCGAGTGCTATCTTAAACCTTATACATGAAAAGGAAACGAGATAATTGGTTTCAGGGGCACTATTCTTTCGCATTCATTCATTCTCGACTTCAAATGATTATAATTCATTCCCGATTTTATTGACGTTATATGTGTCGGCAATTCCTTTCTTACAAAGTCGCCGTGGATGTCCGGCTTATACGTCTAATAAACCTTAAGTTTTTAAATATATGTTTGGGACAATTTTTTTTAAAGCGTTTTTCACTAGCCTTTTGCAAGAAAAGCTTTTTTAATTTGATTAAAAACTGTCTTTGGTCAACAACGAATCTAGTAAATTTTTTCGGCAATCATTTTCATTAAAAATGTAGCAGCTAAAAAGATTGATTTTGTTGAAGCCATAAAAAATTTCAGAATTCAAAGCTAGCTCGAAAACAATTTTTTGCTTTGTTCGAGAATGAAAAGATAAAAACATTTTTTGAAATATCAAACTGGCAGAAATTGTTTTTACTTTTTCTTTAATCTTAAATATTTTTGTTTCCAGGTCACTATACCTATTTATTTTATGAAATAAATGATGGCTTCTTTATAGAAATAATTATAATAAGGGGACTTTAGGAAGGTTTCCTCCCCGATCCCCAATAGTTTTAGCTTCTCATCTAACAGTATTATACTTTGTATTAAAAGAAATGTTACCCTAAGAACTGAACTGAATTGAATTATTTTCTTTCTTTATTTATTTTGATTATTACTATTTTCACTTATTATCACTAAAAATCTGAGTATTACTCTTTTAATTTTTGGTGCATTAGATTGAAAAATATTCTTTAAATTCTAAGAGTAATACTCAGATTTGTGAGTATTACTCTTAGTGTTCAGACATAGAGTATTACTCTCTTTCATACATAATTTCAGTAACATGCTAATGTTAATGAAACTATACATGAAAAATAAGCAATTAAGCTCATCACGAATAACGTTTTATATAGAAAATATATATTTATAAAATATTTCATTTATTTTTTGAGGAAAAAAATGCAAGATTTTTCTTAAGAATAAGAAACAATTTCTAACAATTTAACAATTTTTCAGTTGTGCTTTTTGACAGTAATATAACTGTCAAAAAGCACAACTGATTTTTTTAAAAAAATATAATATTTATTGACTTTTAGACAATCGATGCTTATAAATAATATTTAAACTTAAATTTATTTAATGTACATTTGCTCTTCATTAGCATATAATGTGAATGTCCCCTCACGGATATTTATTTCGAGTTTCAGAGAATTAAACAATATTAAAACAATTGATAGTTGATTTGGTGGTCGTGGTATTCTAGTGATAATGGTCGCAAACCCGTGGCAGACAGTTTTCGTCGAGTTGCGGGTTCGAGCCTTGATGCCACTAAAGACCCATTGTGTATTCGAGATTGATACACGTAAAATCTGTCAAGGTTCAAAGTCCTCCTGTTGGCGTGGTGTGGAAGTTAGGAGAGGGAGGTGCCAGCTCAAGTGTCATCCTCTTCACATGACCGAGGTTCAAAATTACGAGGTTTGCAACTAATAGTTTAAGTGTTGCTTCTAGTACGACGTTAATAAAACTAATCAATCAACCGTCGTTGATTTGAGAAAATCGGAATTTAATCGAAAATCTATTACATTGATATATTCTCAATATTTTTCTTTTCTTTTCGATTAATCATTTTGATTATAAAAAATAATGTTTATCTAAATTTTCTAACGTTTATATTATTATATATTTCTTGAAGAACTTCAACCTTAATTTCAAATTAAACATTTCAGAATATGTTACATGGATGGCTTTGATATATATAAAATAAATTTATAATATTTGTAAATTTTCAATGTATTTAATAAAGATTATAAAATTAAAATATGTTATCATGCTACATACTTTTAAACATGTTTTTGAATATTTGATCTTTTAATAAAACGAAATAAATATTTATTTTTTAATGTAGTATTTTATAATAAATTCAGAGTAAAAGTTTCAAGCAAAAGAAATATTGTTGGAATAGTTAAAATGTTCCAAATTAATACAGATATTATTAAAATCGATAAAAGTTAAAACAATACAAGACTTTTTTTTTCCATTGCTGATTTATTTCTGTTATTAATTCAGATTAATAGAAAATATTACAAAATTTTTTTAATAATTTGAACATTTTCCTTAATTATTCAAAAGAATTACAAATTTATTCAGATTTTTAGATGCTAAAAGCATATTCACACTTCCTAAATAATTAGAGGAGAATTTTTGTGTGTATAAATAGATAATTCATATTGTTTATGTATTAAAATTTGAAATGGTATATAAAATAATTTGATAATTATATCATGTAACGGGGTTGTCTTCACTGCCGGCTATATATATTGCTAAATAAAATAATTTTATTAGATCTTTCCGGATTATTGTATATGAATAGAATAATGTTCTGCACGAAAATTCTAATTGTGATACTAAGAATAATACAAGGAAATTGTAGGAAAAAAACATTGCTTCAATTTTCAGAACATCTTTCCTAAGTTTCTTGAAATGGAAACGGACAAATAACCGCAAAGCGGCTTTCAGAGGGAACTTCCCCTAAAAAAGGGAGACTCATTGGTTGTTAGGGACTTCTTGGAACTCAAACATCCCCACTGCACAGCAGGTTCAAACATTCAATTTGGTCCTTTTGTCGGACGACACTTAAAAATGTCAATCATTGACGAGAAAGGGGGTAAGTAATGTAGTAAAAACACCCGTCCTTATCAGGACTTCCTTCTCGAAAGTGCCCGTCCTCAAAAGGTTAATTACTTCGTACAGACCAAAGTATCTTGGACGAAGATTCAATCCAGTGCCAAATTATATGTGTGGTATGACAATTTTATCGCCAAGTGTTAATTTACAGCCTGGTTTACGTTGTTTGTTATAGTGTCGTATATTTTCTTCCTATAATTTTAAAATGCTTTCTTTGGACTCTTCAAGTAGTATTTCTTTGTCATATATAACTGCTTGATAGTGTTCCTCTTCAAGTATTGTATGATCTTATGATCTTTTTGTTTCATTTTGATACCGATTAAAATTTGAAAAATGTGTATATTTAGTACTACGTATGGCTTTACTGTTCAAAATATGTTGTAATCGTGGGGCATATTTAATCCATTTATCTGGTTCATCAATAGCCAATTTCGTCCAAACAGGAATGATTGTTTCATGAATAAGTTCATCCTGACCATTTCCACAAGGTACTCAAGCGGTGATTTGAATGCTTTTGCTGCCTAATTCCCGTAACATTGTGCCATCATTCTGCCGGAGAGCTGAATGTGCACGATGTGCTTAAAATAGGCATTGCTTGTAAGCAAAAAGCTAAGTGGCAGGCGAGAACCAAGTGTATGCTGTGGAAGGTGGAGATAGCCTAATAATTTAGCACTTTTTGATTTATTACTTTGCTTAAAATAAAACTTGTTTAGTTTTATGGAAATTCTTATTGCACCTATCCTACACTTGAACCACCATCTGCAACCGAGTTCAATTCATTGTTCTTCACAGTAATTTTGAAATTCTGTGGAAGTAAATGAAATACCTTAGTCTGCAATTATTTTCAGAGGATTTCTAATTGTTGTTTGCTGAAGTATTAAATTGTCTAAAGCATCTTTAGTTCAAGTTGATTTTACTGGTTAAATCCAGACAAATTTTGAAAAAGAATCTTTGACTTGTAAGAATATATATGAAACATTTTTTGGTGGAAGGCAAAGGTCCTAAAAAGTCGCAGTGATAATAATCAAGGTGTTTATCTCCTTTGGGAATAGGGTTAAGTAATCCTTCTTGTTTACCAAATTTTTGTGAGAAAAGTATATATGATACGCAATTTGATAAGATTTATTAAATAAATATTTTATGGGGAGGAATGCAGTAATCACAAGACACAATAAATTCAGTTTTTAGCAAGAAAAATGACCTTCGGAATAGGCATTTTTAAAAATTACTCACTGCATCTCTTGAGGGACTACCAAAAGTTTATAACTTTTGCAAAATTTATACGAAATACAATTTTTAAGAAAATAATCGTCTACATGTGTTGAAGCCATCGTGGTATTTTTTTTTTATTTCAGCTATGAAATCATTCTCATCTTGGGCATCTTTGACTGTTTGTATGACATCATTTGAGGAAATCAAAAGTACTGTGTATCTACTCAAAGCATCAAAATGCTTCATTTACTTACTCGGTAAGTGATAAACTTCATAGTGAAATTCCTCAAGCATTAGTACCCATCGAGTAATTTTAGGAGGTAAATCATTTAATGCATTGCTTTTTGAAAAGCGTCACAATCTGTGATAATTTTAAATCTGGTTCCTAATAGGTAATTTTGTTACTTTTTAAGTGCCTCAATGGTAAGAACTTCTAATCCATAACCATGAAACATTTTTTGTTGAATAGTTGCTTCACGATTAAGTATTGAAGGGGATGGAAAAGCGTCCGTCATCATTCAAGTGTTGCAAGAGTATAGCACCAAATCCTAGGGCGCTAGCATTTATGGGGAGTTCTAAGGGGTGACCTTGTCGATAATTACTAAGAACAGCATTTTGAGATGAATATTCTATAGATCTTGAAAGGATTTAATTTGTTCAGGCCCAAATATAAATTTAACATTCTCATGGACAAAGATCACTTAACGGTCTGGCTATGAGATCATAATTGGGTATAAACTTTTGGAAGTAGTGGGTAAGACCAAGAACGCTTTGAACTTTTTTGGGAACTTTGGGATGTTGAAAATTTTAAACTTCTGGGTTTTAGAAGGTGAGTGTCTTATTGTACCATTTTATATAACATAACCAAGAAATTCTAATTTTCTTTCTAATAACAATTTTTTTCAAAATTTGCTCTAGACCATAATCTGCTGCTGTTTGTAGAAATAAGTGTAATTTTTTTAATTCTTCATTTTCATCTTGGGTTGGAATGAGATCATCCATGTAAACAAATAAATAATTGTTTTGTAAAAGTTTTTTAATCACAAAATAAATAAAACGTTGAAAAAAACTAGGGCTATTGTATAATCCAAATGGAACACGGAAAAATTAGTGTTGTCATTCGTGGGTGACAAAAGAAATGAATTTTCTGGTATCTGGGTCCATTGGCACACGGAAAAAACACTTTTTAAGATCAAGGGAAGTGAATACTTTAGCATTTTGATTTTATCTAAAACTTCATCAAATAAATTCAAAGGAAATTTATCTTTAATCAATTTTTGATTAACTTTTCTGAAATCAACTCACAGCCTATATTCTCTATTTCTTTTTTTACATAAAACTATTGGGAAAGCATAGACAGAGTAATTGGGCTTTATAAATCCTTCATTCAACTATTCTTGAATTTGTTTTCCTACAAATTTTGTTCTGAAAAGAGAAGTCTTCGTGAAAGTTGGATAACTAAGATTTGATCATTTAACAGTATGGTCATTTTTTGACCTGTATTTTTAATTTTATGTGGTTTATATTTAGTGACAAGATTTTGGACTTTTGCTAAAATTTCACGGTTTACAATGTAGGGTAGATCAATAACAGGATTTGCGTTATCAAAAATAATTGCAATATTCACCATTTTATCATCACATTTTTTACAAAATTTTTTTACATTTTTTTAAAAAAATTATATTCCATTTTTAACAAAAGTAAACTCTGTTTGACGTGAACAGTCCATACCAAAAATAACTTCGAGGGGTATTAGATCGTTGTTAACCCCATGAATGTTTGTCGATATTGTGATAGATTGGATTGTAATAGAATCTTGATAGAAACTAATGCTTTTCTCTTTGTCTAGGCCAATTCCTGTAATTATTTCATGAGAGGAATACAATGGTGGGGATTCAATACTTTGATATGTTTTTCATTGATTATTAAATCTTGTGAACAAGTGTCACAGAGTACAATGAATTGAGTTTTGGCAAGAGTTACGGAAACACGCATAACATTTTTAGGGAATTGTTCAGGCAATAACGAAATTCGGTGAACAATTCTATCAGAATAGTTTGAAGGTTTTTGATTATTGGTTGTATCAGAATTGCTGAGATTTCATGGGTAGTTTGCATGTATATGACCAAAGTTTTTACAGCCGCAACATTTTTCTTTATTTTTACAGAAAGTGCTTTCATGACCCTTAAGTTCACAGTTGTAACAGGTAGGCTGTATTACTTCTTTGTGTTCAAACCATGCATCTCGTGAATGATTAACAATTTTTCTATTCGAATGTTTTGAGGCATTAAAACACTTTTCATAAATTTTAAATTTTTCTTTAAATTGAGGGATAATAGTTTTACAGCCACATAACATAATTTTGTTATAAGGGGAATCAGGGATACCATTAATTACATAATATAATAAAGATGAATCATGAAGTGAATCTTTATGACCTAGATCATGCATAACCAAATTATGTTTTTGTAAGATTTCATAGGATTTTAAGCATCTGGAAAAATCTGGAGGAAATCCAGTAAATTTTCTCAATCTAGCATGGTTTTGTCTGCCTCCATGTGTCTTGAAAATTAAATGGTGTTGTAAGTGTTTTATTTTGTTAGAACTAACTGTGTTTAAACACTTGGATATCATAGGAAAATCATTGATCATAGCCATTATTTACTATTAATTTTCAAAACCAAACACTCAAATGAAATTACATAAATTTCTAATCAAAATTCTTAATTTTCAAAAAGACACAATGCCAATAAAAAAATTTCAACCAAAAAATACAACACATACAAAAAATATCAATATCAAATTCATTGTTTTTTATTCAACTCTATTCAGAAAATTCTTATGAAAACACCTTAGTTTTGTTTAAACACTCTGTTGTAATTATTAATTAACACTTTTGTTTCACACATACTATTAGTGACACAACTAATTAGATTCAAATTTGTGTACAATATTCGTAATTCTATACTTTAAATTCAAAATGAGAGTGCAATATAGTTTACTTGCAACAAAACTAATTATTATTTTTTTTCATTACTCATAACTCTAATAATATACACACATTTTTCATTATAACAATATAATTCTATGCTTCTACTTTAGAATTTAAAAAAGAAATTTCACTACATAACTCAAATTCTTAAATTGTTTTCATATACTTCACATATATTTATCACACACTCAAAAATCGTTTTTATTATAACATTTTACTTAATCTTTTCTTCAATTTGTGAGTAATTTAAACCTTAAGATATATCAAATTCTTTAATTCAAAAGCAACGAAACTGAAAGTGAAGTTAGCTTGTTTTTGCTTGAAATTAACTTTTTTTTTTCAAAATCATCAAATTAATCATTTAAATTCGTCATTTACACATGTAAGAAAAGGGAAAAATTAAATTCAACTCCAATCAAAAATTTCTTCGAATGCGCAAGCGAAAGTCATCAAACATTTGCTCCGTCTAAACATCAAATGTATTCATCACATTAATAATTCCAAAAATTCTCACAGTAGTATTTCGATTCCCAAGCATCCGCATCTGCTACTCAAATAGATAATTCATCGAGAAAAAATTTACTCAAAGCTTTTGAAGATCATCAGAGATTTTTGAAGACCATATCACTTCTACCAAGGAAATGTTGGCGCTTCCTGTATCTCCATTTTCGACGCTGTCCGACTTGGAAAAGGAATCTGTATTCATCCATGTTCCACAGAGAAGATCAATCTTCTTACTTGAATAAATTTCGTGACATTTTATATTCATTGCAATAGTAGTTTTCGTTCTTTTTTTCCTTTTTTTTAAAAAAAGGAAATTTAGGGGATATTTCTTAAATATATATGCTAGTTATTTACCTGACGAACCAACTGTGTTTCGCGTGTTGATTATGCAACCAGGCAATAATTAAGGTATAAGTATTTAATTAAAATATGACAGGACAAAACATTAAAAATTTAGAATATTATTAATTGAAAGTGAGACACGTTGCTCTTTACAGACGAAAAGGGCCACAACTACATCAAGTGACCGACGCTCTGCCGGTGATTAGATAGTCAAGCAACAAATGCATTCTATGAAATATATTCTAGCAAGAGGAAAGCTACTCTCGCGCGCTACTGATCATCGGAAGAATCCTCGCAGCTGATCATTGGTGAAACCTCGCTCTGTTGACGAGAGTGGCAGCTCCTTATGTATATATATATATATATATATGTGTGTGTGTGCATACGTGCATGTAAGGATTTCAAATATCATCTAAATTTTGGTTCTTTTAAAACCAATTAAAATTCGCATGTTCATAACTGTAACTACTTTCATTTGGTCACTGGAAATTACTTCCCCTTCCAAGACCTATAAGAGAAATGGAGAATAATTTTCAATAAATTAGGAGAAACAACATTTGTTGAATTAAATGTATTTGCGAGAAATATAATGTAAATAACTTTCCCTGTGTATGTGTGTTCATTTACAAAACAGTATTGGTGCTAAATTATAAACGATAAAACGACCCTGAGCAGTCAGTCTGGTAGGGAACATATGTTTCTGGGTCAAACATATTATTCTTGCAGCAAGCAGTTTGGATGCTGCTATTTCACATGAACCGTGCATTATATTCCCTCCTCTCATCCAGTAATGCATATCCTCTCTCACTGATAGATGTTTGCTGGTTTGGTATACATTCTGTATCACCAACTAAGTCAAAAAGAGTCCCCGCGCATATAAGAATGAGCTTAACTTTATAACGGTTTCTAAATAAGAATATAGAAGAAATTTTATGACAATAGTTGAATCAATGCACTGGGACATTCCAATAGTAACGGAAATCAAATTTTTTGTATCATATTCCGTATAATAGAATATGATACGAACGACTCAGATTTAAAATTTTTTAGCATTTGCATTTACAACAAAGGTTTAAATTTTTGCTCTGATGAACCAGATTCGTGGGCCGCAGGTTGATACCAGAGGGGCCACGGGGTGACCAGGCTCGCTTCAAAATGTCTAGAAAATATAGAAAAAACTAATTAATATGACACCAAAAAATCTCCTGTGATAATGTCTACATAAAAGGAATTTGAAGAGAGTACCAACAAAATAATAAAGTTTCATTTACTTTAGATAAAAAAAAAATTATCTTGCAGAAGGAGAGAAAAACTAATCACTAAAAAAGAAGGTGTCATGTACATGTCGGGATATTTCTATTTTCTTTTAATTTGCAATGTACTGAGAAACATCCGTAAATTGATATAAAACTTTTATAACATCATATGTTATTTATGTATAGCTTGTTATAATTACATTTATTTTTCTATTTGTATTTAATTTACTTTTTTTTTACATAATGTGTGTGTGCGTGTTTCAGAATAAAACATCTTCATTTTACAATTTTGTTCGTTTAAGACTTATTTTCAATTATTTTACTTATACTCGTATTATTATACATATATTATATTATTTTACTTATATTATTACTTATTTACTTATATTATTAGACTTATTTTATTTGTTTTAAACTTCATGTGTAATTTATGGATATTTTATTATATTTAAAATTATTATACATTTGTATTTTACATATACATATCATTTTATTTTTTGAGAACGTTTGAGAAGGAAACATTTTCATATATTTTTGTACACTTACTAATTATTTTAAAATCCCATAAGTTAATTAGAATGAATGCTTGAATTTATATGTTTACTTTTAATAAGTAATGTATGTAATAAGTGTAAATTAATTATGGATACATTTAACATCAGAAAAACGGAACTACTTTTTATAACTTGGAAAATTTTAAAAATGTAAATTTTGGATATTTTCTTAATTTTGGGAACTATGTATTCTTATGTGATAACACGGTACAATTTTATGTACATATATGTGTGCGTAACATATATGTACATAACATATAGTCTCTTAAGTTAAGTTCTTAAGAGACTTGAAACTTTAAATTGGTTTTTCTGCATGAGCGTTCTTTCATGATTTTTCTTCTAAGCTCTAAAGGTTTATTTAATAATGAGATCAGAGATGGAACTTTGTTTATTTGATCTGAATAGCAAGCTTAGCAAATTGTGCTAAGAATTATGTCTAAATTATGAAGCTAACTCTTAAAAAAATCTTAAAAGTTGTAAATGTTTAATTATTTTTTCTGAAAAATTTGGATATTAAATTTATATATGCCACATGTAGAACATTGATGTAGTTTCATAGAAAAAAGAGATAAGAAATAATAATTAAAAAGACCTTAGGGATTTAAAAATATTTTGTAAATAAAAATAGCTTTACATAAAGATATTTAATACATTTTTAAATATAGATAATTTAATTCAAGGACACGTAGAGCAATAAAATTGTATTCATAGTATTAAAAATAAAAGAAAAGAATGTTAATTAGTATCGTGACACTTTTAATGGCTTGTGCACCCAATACCACTACAAGGAATATGTGTAATTAAATGTTACTGTTCTTTGATTTACCAATGAATAAATAAATGGTCCTAAACACTTAATGCATATAACTGTATGTTTCGTTGTAAATTTATAAAGTTTACATTAAGTTTATAGCTTGACAAATATTAAATGCTTCGTAAAAATTAAATTATTTAATTATTCAAATAATTTTGATTAATCTCCTAATTATACCAAAGAAAATAAAATAGTAAGATAAATCTTCTACTTCATAGAATTTCTATCTAAAAATTGTATTTGTATGATTCAAGAAAATTTGTTTTAAGATTACAGTTAATCTGATAACTTATACAGTCCATATTTCTGGATGGTTATAATATGCAAATTTCATTCGTTTGTAAATAAAATGGCTTAGGAAATACTTTATGTGCTGTTTACGATTTTAAAACTTAATCTTAATTTTTCCTAAGTCCTATTCAGTTTCCTAGAAATTGAATAAAATGTCTGTTAAGAAATTCTAAGGTCACCCGTGTAAATTAGCATATTATACATCAGATCTGAATAATTATAATACGTATGCTTAAGTATTTTACTACCGCATTACCGAAGAATCAAAAATGCAGGGTGTTTTTTGTATAATCTATGATTTATTTGAAGATGCATAGTAAAAATATTGTATAAGAGTGAAGTGAGAAAAATTTTATTATATAAATGTATTGATAAATTCGAGTGAGTATTATCTAAGTCAATGATCTAATTTGTCAAAGAAAGAGTGCCTTCACATATATGAGAATTATTTTTAAACACAGTTTGAAGAATAGGATCAAAATTGATATCGGTCAGTATTTCTAGAACTGACATTAACAATTTCATAGTTGGAAAAGAGGATTTACACAAAATTGAACGATCTGGATTAATAGAATTTTTACAGCATGAGACGATCAATATGTTTTGACTAAAAGGTCTTTAGACTCCTAAGAGTTTTGAGTATTGCAGTATAATAGAAAATTTATGAAAAATAAAAAAATCACTGAAATTATTATTCAAACATGATCGGAAAAAAAATACTGAAATGGGCTTAAGATGTCATGTTGTTGAAGAATGGTAGTAAATAAGTTATATTTTCTGATAAAAAGAAGTTTACCCTTGACTGTCCCAATATCTACAAATATTGTCTTGACGATCAAACCAAACGAATGTTCTAGTTGACAAACGGTATGAGAATCAATAATGGCTTGAGGATGCTTTAGTCATAATACGAGTAGATTATATAATTTACAGCAAATTTCGAGATGTAAGGATTGAAATCAATATCACACTATGCTGTAGTACATTCTGATATTATATGAGCCTTCCTTAGGTGGTGCTAACTAGATAATTAAACAAGATAATACTTCTTGTCACGTATCTAAATCCACCCAAGAATTTATTTAAAAAAAAATTAATAATATGCCACGGCCAAGTCGAAGTAGAAATTTGAATCCCGTGGAATATTTCAGGGGAATATTATATCGCAAAATTTTGATAATAAACAGTTTTCATATGCCCATGAATCGGAAATAACCTTTTGAAAGAATCGTACACCTTTTGTGAAATTGAACTTAACTGCTTTTTTATTTCAAATGAAAAAAAAGTCTTCCTTGTTTTACTTCTCATATTAATTTTGATACTTTTGTTTTATTTTATACAAATAGATTTAAGAGTTGTTAAAGTTATTTTTTCATTCATTTTTAATGTTTTTCTAACAAATCAACAATTGAATTATTCAAAGTTATTGAAACCTAAATATAATAAATACATTATATGATATTTTAATTGATAAAATTAGGCTTCAAGCCTTTATTTATATCTCATAAATTTAAAAATTTAACTTGGCTCGTAATTTCTTTACGGCTCATATCTTATACACGACACAATGAATAGAAGTATTTTATATTCTATATAAAACTAATTTTTTTTACCTTATACGTTTGAAAGAAACACAAGGGACATATTTCTTACTTTTATTAGCAAGTTAAAGAAAACTCACAAAAAATATCCTTTTGAAACTTTAAAATCTCAGCCAAAATACTAAAAATATAAGTTAGTAACTTTCAAAAGAGTACTTTGACTATTTTCTGAGTTATAAAAGATTAAACTTTTGTTTGCTTTGAAAAGAATCCAAAGAATATACGAGGAACAAAACAGAAACGGAGAAAAAATCTCTTTCTTGTAACTATTTGAAAAATATTTTCTATTAAATTTTGTAAAGTTTTATTCAAATTGTATGTTTCAGTCCTGAAACAAAATAAATCATAACACTTTCATATTAATGTCATGCATTATATTTATAAATAATTTAAATTATAGTGTATCAGTTTCTTATATTCAACGGATAATTTCTAATATTCTGAAAAGGAAAAAAAAATTAAAGCAGTTATGTTATAAGATTTTCTTAATGGAATGAAAAAAAAAAAACATTAAGGAAAAATATCTTTAAGCCCAATTATAAGTAATTTATAATTCAGTTTAAATAAAAATGTTACGAAATTCGTTAAAATTTGTACGATGGAATTTAAAAGAATGCGTATACATTTCATTGGAATTGGAACCAAGTTTAATTTAAGAAATTAGCTAGATTTCGAATAAGATATGGAGCTATATAGAGATATATTTTTCATCAATTTTATAATTTATTAGTATTATACTATAGAGAGTAAAGTAATATAAGCAGACAATCAGTCTTCACCACAGAAGTTTTCTGAATTGAAGCTGTTTTGAAAATTATTTTTCGAGTTTCTGCAAATTAATTTCAGATGATATAAAGTAAATATATGTACGGAAAGATATGAACTAACTTTGAAATTCAAATAACCTTCTGAATTTTTAGATGTGAAGGTCTTGCGAAAATATTCGATGAAATGCCAATCAAATATGTACTTATTTAGGATCAACTTCTAAGCAATATGAAGATTTTAATTGGAGATTTATTCTGATGCTAACTAGAGTATAACTCTGTTGATTACGCGAATGACAGTCAATAAACCTTTAGTAAACATTAAGAGATTTGGCTGATTATGATGATTTCATGTTGCTCAGCCTTTAGCATGCAAAGTTTTGCCTTATAATGGCACCTGTTACCCTTCTCGTCTGGGGCCTTAAAATTAATCAAATGATCTAAATTTAAACTTAAATTCAAGCATTGAAATTAAAATAGTTAGTTGTTTCCAAAATATATTCATTTACTTCTTTTTTAAGTGTGATTTCATTTCACAGTTATTATCGTTTCAAAGAGTGCTTATCACTTCTGTAATCTATCTAAGAAGGATCTTACCGGAATAATATGCGAGTTCCTCCTATACTTTCTTCAACAGTGTTGATTACTAGCCGCTCCGAATCTGCTATACACATCGGAATACTTCCACGTAAACTCACAAACATTCTGAAACGGATTTGGGTTTAGTAAATAATATAATGAACGTTAACCAACATTGTCATTTATTTAATTTTTTTAACAAAATACCTCACAATGAACAGAAAATACATCGGTACACAGAATGATCATAACAAAAAATTTTGCATCATCTTTAAAGTTACGGGACCGATTGTTCATACTTCGAAAGCCGTCTTGTTCCGGCTAAATTTGTTTCAATCTCTGTGTAATTTCAACCAACCTATTTTGGCGCTTTTTCGCTGCTAGGGGGAAGTTAACTGTTTACTTAGGTACAATTCCTCTTATTACCATCACTGTCATTTTCAGTCAATTCTCTGTAGCTTTTATACTACTTGATTATAATGTATACTACATTTTCGAAGTTTACTTTCTTTGTGTCACGTTCCATTTGACACTGAAGTAATTGGAAACTTAAATAAAAATCAGAGTTAGATTGAAGGTAAGTAAATCACAAATACCCTATGTTACAACCTTAACTAAGGATAAAAAATGTTAGTACTAATAACGACGAGGAGTTAGAAATGTTCTCATTCATCAAAGTCAAAGCGAAAATGAAGAATAAGGGAACAACATTTGTTGAAGTGATATTAGAATTTTTTTTAATGAGTGGATGTTTCTTGCTACGTTTAAAAATTTAAAATCGTTAAAACTAGAAAAAAAAGGCTTATTAAATTCTGAAATTAAGGCATATGAAATATGTTAGCAACTTAATGTTTCAAAACCCTTATGAAAACTTCGCCTTGTGAAAAAAACATGACTTAGTTTAATTAGAGTTATAATATAAAAATTGAGATTAATGAGGTATAAAGATTAGAGGTATTATATAGATTTCGATGTATCGTTAAGAATAGATTCCAGAAAAGTTAGCTGAAGGAGATAAACTGATGAACACTTTGTATAGGTACGATCGAGTGTGAGTCCACCTTCACATAGTGGTTACTTGACTCAGAGCATGTTACAAGAAATATATTAAAATCACATCTAGGTTCCCAAACCTAATTTTTTCTGTTATTTATAGATAAATATGTGACATTGGGCTATTTGCGGTTTCTCTTCACTAACCTTGGGGACTTTTAATTGAGATGACTTTGCCCAACCAAAAATGAAACGTAATTATGTAAAGCAGGTAGAAATGAAGTGAAGCGGGAGAGTTAGGAAATATATAAACTCAGACTGAAAGTAGCGAGTGAGAGGCTGAAGGAGAAGTGAAGCTGAAGTTATAGAAAAGCGAAAGAGAAAGTGGAAAGACAGGTTGAAATAGAGGGTTAGATTAAAGATTGTTGCAAGAGGTTCATTTACTACTGTTTTAAACAGTTGATCCACAGTCGGAGTTGCAGTCGAGGAAGGATTAATGGTAAGAGTCTGTTGGATTACTATTGGTGGGTTAAATTTAGGTAATAGAAATATTCCCCAGGAGAGTATAGTGAGTTGTTGTCATAGTAAATAGAAGTTAATAAATTCTGTAAATATTGTTCAAGTGTCTCTTTGAGTAGTTATTGCGTCTTAGTATTTAATAATTGAATCTAGTTATGGCACAAGAGGAAGTCCGGGTCGGGCGGGCGTCACAAGAAGAATTCTCAGTTACATGTAATTTTAAAACTAAAGACACAATTAGATTATTAAATTTACTGATTTTATTTAAACATGGCTAAATACATTATTTAAATATTTGTAAAGCAGTCTTTGATGAATGATTATGTTTGTAAATATAATTAAAAAAGACAGTTCGTTACAATTTTTCTCGATTAAAATTAAATTTTTGTACACTTAGCACATGTCACATTTTTAAATATTTAAAATAAATACGATTCATTAAATTTATAATAGATATGCATACTTATTTTAATCTGTGTCTATACCAATAAATTGGAATATCTACAAAAATAATTAAAATATATTTTTAAAAAAATAAACATAAATGTAGCTGTCTCATTTGGATAACATACTTTAGAACATAATATCTTCTTCACACACATTTCAATAAAAAACAAACTGCTGGGTTATATTTATGAGGGTATAATATAAAGTTGTGTCTCTTTGGAACAAATATTCGTTTTTTTTATATTCGAAAATTGATAATATGAGTTCATTAAAAATAATTGCTTTCTAAATTGATAGTCTTATCCCAAAGGAACCCTCACAATTTATTAATTGTTCTATTGCCATTATTGCACGTGAACATTTTATTTTTAAAATTTATTGCTATTTTAACATTCTATCACAGTTACGAAATTCCAATTAAATACTTTTAATTAATTAAAACTATGGTTAAGAGAAAACGGCGTATTTTTGTACAGCACTCGTATATTAATTAACATGGTATAAAATTTTCACTTCATTTGAATAATTGGTAATTAAATACGATTAGCGAAATAATTTAAAATATTTAAATAAAACGTCAAAATGATATTTGGTTATAAAGTGACCAAATCTGAGTTATTGCATTGTAGTGCTATTCTCTTCTTAATGCTTTCAATTAAAACTATTCTATAACTAATCTGCCTATTTATAATGATTATAGTCCATTTATATACTCATATTTAATTGCTTGGTATAACATTGGATATCTCGGCCCAAAATATCAATCCGATATACTGAAATTTACGTTATGATTATATTAATTTTTGAACTTTAATTCCTTTTTTTTTACATCACATACAATATAAAAAATAACCCTAAAAAACCAAAACTAATCATAAATCATAATTTTATTTTATTTCGTCTTTGTTCAGTGCCATGAAGATATAATATGTAACATTGTAAGGTGATATCATAATAGTGTCACTTTTACAACAACAAAAAAGTAATTTCTTATTGGAAATCTTTTTTGAAGAATTATAATTCGATTTATGAAAGTAAAGTAATGGGGTTACTGTATTTCATAAAATTGTAAGTTGATACTTAGAAACTTTCAGATTACGTGACAATATTATATATATTATTGGTTAATATTAGAAAAAAATAATTTTATATAGTATTTGTAATCACTCTGATTCTTCGGATTTAAATTTTGATAGATTTATCATAGAATCAGCATAGCAAAACCATATTAATTTTTCGAAAGATGGTGTGAAAATAGAAGGGATCTGAATTATGTGTAAGCCGTAGTTTTGTATCGCATATTTGGAATTATATTCTAAGATTCATTGCAGTTTTTAGAATGGCAAAATATATAATTTTTTCTTAAAAATAATTATCTAAAATTTACATTCATAACTCTACGCTATCAACAATTTAACTGAAATCCATATATCTTTTAATGACTAAGCTCTTATAGTGACTTTTAATTCAATTTTTGTTCTGAGAGAATTAATACATATGCGTATCAGGTGCATACCCAGAAATTGATTCAAGGGGTGCATATTGTCATTATCATGAAAGAAGATATTTTGTATTTTAGAATTTCTACTTTGTAAAATGTAAGCAATACACTATAAGTCTTATTTTTCCTATTTAAAACTATTAAAATATTGACATAATTTTATGTACAAATATAAAAAAACAATTACAAAAGTGAATATAATTAAAGAAAAATAATTAAGATATCATAAAAATAAAATTTGCATTTTGGGGAATTAATTTTCTATTGGAATGTACCCCCTCTGCTCTTCGTCTATAAGCCCTGACTCAAAGACACCCTTTTCGAGACAGAAAACAATTTTCTATTCTTTTCTCAAGAATCGACAATCGGTGACATTTTTCGTTGTCGTAGTGATGAAAACAATATGAGCATCAGGAGGAGGAAAAAAATTCTTATTTTAAAATTTCAAATATTTATATCATAATATAATAAAATATTTTTTCCAGAATATTTTAATTTCGAGAAAAAATATTGGGGTTCTATATGCCCATTTGCATCACCTTCCTAGGCACACCACTGATCCGTATATTTTTTGTCTGTATATTTTTGCCGTATATTTGTTGCCACTCTTGAAACTATACAAATCTTTATTGCATGTTTTGTATGGAGCAAATTATTTATAGATTATTTATTAACGTGGCACTTGGAAGAAATACGAGAGATATTGAAGGACCTCGCAAATTTGAATCTCGGTTAAAAATCGATGGTGATACCAAAACTTACATCTACCTCTCCAAGCTTTTATACCACCCTTTCAAAAGGATTTGGGACCTCGAGAGATAGCGTGCGTTAGGTTCCGCTACACAGAGAAAAGTCTTTTGTAGCATCAAGCTTGAAACACATGATTTGAGGGAAGTTATGCCACTGCGAGCTCGAGACCTTGGCCATTGGGTTACCATAGACTGGAGTATTATACTTCTTTATTGATTGAGCTTAAGCCTTTCATGTACAAAAGGGAAATTTAAAGGTTAGATATGTTAAAGATTTCTAATATTTTTCTTCTTTTTGTTTATTAACTTTGGATTCTTATGATTAATTGTTTCGACTAATGCGCAAAAGCTTATTTTAATATGTATTTTCATTCAAACTGTTCAACAAATCTTATTATTATACAAAATAACACGCAATATAATCAGAATGTATTAGTTCCTGAAGACTAACTATGTAGCTAACCTCTTTATGAAAGAGTTTTGTAGTGATAAAGGAAATGACTTAATTTACTTGATTTGTTTTGTTTTGTTGCGATTTACTCATTTTTTCTTCATAAGAATTCCAAAAATTGAGAAAACTTTAAAAATGCACATACTTCACAATGTTCTCATTTGCTTTCGCTGAGAATAATATTAATTTGTGGAAACTGCTTGCACTTTCTCACCATGCCATGTACAAACCGCTAACTCATTCTCCTATTGTTATCGATAAAGGCAGTTTGAAACAACTGATTTCTGCATGCACGCAGTTATGCAAATTATGATATTCTGCGTGTGTACTAGCTGTACTAGCATTTGCACTTGAGCAAATATCAGAAGAGTACTCTGGCAATAACGACACCATTAACAGCAGAAGAAAAAGAAAGTTATTCCCTTCTTTCCCATGCATATTCGTTTGCTGTCCTGTTGATCAGTCGTCTGATTCCCCTCCTGAACCTCCACGGATTCCATTCGCTTCATCTAACTGAGTAAGCCTGTCTAGCTGAGTTCATTCTGAATCTCGTCTGAGTTCCACGTGCTTTATAACTAATCAGTGTCCTGCAGTTTTTACTTCACAATACAAGCTGTTTCCCTTTGTAAATATGGATACAACTTTTATCATTAAGTAAATCTGCAGAAAAATCTGGTAAGTTTCAAAGCACCCGATGAAATCAGATGAGGTTCAAGATGAACTCAAATGGCCTGCTCGTCAATAGAACGAAGATAATTCAATCAGGTTCAGAAGCGATCAATATAACAACATAAGAATATACAAGGAAAAGGAAGGAAATTGAAAAGATTTTTTTTTCTCTTTTGCTATTGCTCGTGCAGTTATTGACAGTATACTCTGGGACATTTTTATTCGGCTCTTCTAACATATAAATCAATTTAGTGTATAAACAAAAGTTACAATAATATAATTGAAGACACACAAAACTGAACAAGTAAAATCATTTATTATCAATGCAGAATAACCATTGTCGCTCTCTCTAGAACTCTACGCTAACTCATTGGCCTTATTTACGATTTAAATAAGAAATATATCTATTACTAGTCTCCTCGTTGTTAATTTCAGAAATATCTTGTACAGTTACCATGTAGATTAATGCTGTTAAAACTTTTATAATTTTCAAAATAATCACAAGTTCCTTTCTTCAATCAACACAAAAAAAAAATGAGACCATACGATGGAAAAAACTGATATATCTGTCTAATAAGCCATGATGCTTACAAGAAAAACCATTTTCAATGCTACGAGTGCCATCTCTAGGATTATCTAATGACTTATTCAGTGATATTCCTAACATTTTTAGGGAGATAAAATTAAAATAAAAAAGTTAAGTAATGTCAAATTGCTTGATAGTGAATTTTCTTGTAATCAACCTTATATTTGCTCAGACTGTAACTAGTGCAAATATGAATTTGCTAAAACTTATACATTATATATTTCTTTTTAAGAAATCAATAATAAGTACAAGTATTGTTACAAGTTAAAATAAAGAAACCATAAAAATTAAATATCTCTAACAATGATTCAAATATAAAATTGAACGACATAAGAAATACTCTTTATTTATTTTTTTGTAAATGAGAAAGATTTAATGTATTTGTCTTTTTTGTCGACTTTGTGAAAAATATACACTAAATGCCGTTATAACAAACATTATAATAATATAGAGGTACTGTTTTTTCAGTCAAACATTTTTTTGATAAATTCAAAAATGTTTAATGCTTAAAAGTTTTTCAGTCCAATTGAAAATGTCCTAAATAATACACTTGTTCAAAATGCTAAAATATGTAACATATAAAAAATATTTTTATTTATTGCTAAATATAAGTTATGTTTCTGTCACGCTGACAAAAACTGTAAAAAAACCGCTCGTACTCAAACTAATTTATTGCGAAGCTATATCAGCTAGGTAATTATTCTCAAATACTTTTCTCACATTCTTAACCATTTATTCTTGCATAATATATAGTGTTTACAAGAGAGGTTCATTAATTAATTGCATAAAGTGTAACTAAAGCTCCGTATCTTATTATAATTATTCAAAGATTTTTTTTTATTACCTCTTAATGAAGCAATTAATATATTGTAATAAAGTATTGAGACTTGCTTCATATAAGTATAATATATGTCAGGTACTATAATTATTGAATATTGTGAGCTAACAGGTGCATAAAATGCTTTATGAAAATCTCTTGATAATAATTACACATTATTTAATAGAAAAGTGTATTGTCTATTTATTAATCGTGTGACTTCAACCAGGTGTCACTGCATTTTCAAATGATTACTATTTCGAAGACTTATCCTTTAATTTTTTAAATCAATTATGTACATACTTTCTTGTTGAATTGATCAAGTCTGCAAATATTCATTAATAATTTCTGATAAAGTGTTTTAAATTGCTATTCTTAAGGTGGTTTCTTCCTAGTGTATGCTACATAAGAGAAATATATTCTTGGATTGAACTAACTGCTTTTCTTTAAGCAAAGTGATACAAATAATTTTGCCTTTCTCAGTTACTGGTATACTCCATTTACTTATATTTCTTAATAATTATATTTTAGAATTAACATATCTATAAAATTATTAGTTATTTCAAGAATTTAATTAATGACAACACAGAATAAAGATGTTTTCACTACCTAAATATTAAATTTTTAAGCTCCTAAATATTTTGCACTGCCTAAATATTAAAATTTTAACGAAAATGTTAAAACGGATGGTACTCTACACTTAAATAATATTAATTTAAATTAATAAAATGTACATAAAAGCGTTCTAAGCGATGAAGTAAATAGTTATTTTAACTGAATATTTAAAATCGGACACACATGCGTATATATATATGTGTGTGTATGTGTGTAACGATAGAGAGTATAAAGTAAAGTTATTGGTTGAGACTAAAATTGGAAATAAACTATAGTCTAAAACTCTATCAAAATCATAATTAAAAATAATTAGTGGAGTAATAAGCTTCTTAATATCATTTAGATTATAAGAATTAGTATACAAATTTTTTCTAACTATATGAGAACTTGAATCAAAGATTTAGTTGTGGCTTCAGAAAATTAATATAAAAAAGATAAAAAAAATTAGCAAGAATATAGAAAAAGATAATAAATAATTGCGATAGTGATGTATAAAAAATAATGATTCTGAGGCTTGATAGACGAGTAAATATAGACAAATGTTACAGTAACGGATTCTTAGAAATTATTAAAAGGAATAGACACACTCTATAACAAAAAATACGACACATCAAGAAGGAGTTTTCTGACTTACTCAGAAATTGACGGATAGGAAGAGTATGTGCAGAACAGAAAATGATTAAAATTTAGGAATATTGAATGATTTATTTCAGAGTTTCATAGTTATAAATAACGAGCTCATTAAAGTGTTTACCCACCTCTAGCCACGATGCAAGCGCCACACTTCGTGGCATGGAGTAATAAAACTCCCTGATGGTCTCCTGAGGTAATTCATTCCAAATTTGTTAAAATTGTAAGACTAGGTCATCAACATTCCCTGGTAGATGCAGTTCCCTTCTCAACATATCCCAGACATGCTTGATAGGAGAGAGATCTGGCTAGGCAAGGAAGTGTTTCAGAATTTGTAGGACAGTTCATGGCAACACTTGCCGTATGTGGTCTGGCATTAAGTTCAGAAAAATAAGAACAGAATTCTGCAAAAGGAACAGTAGCAAAACAGGCTTCAAAATATCATCGACGTACCACTATGCTGTAAGTGTGCCTCTAACGATGACCGAAGGGATCCGGCTGTCAAGGGAACTGGCACCTCAGATCATAACTTCTGGTTGAGGGCCTTGTGGCTTGCAATAGTATCTCCCTGGGCGTCTCCAGACACGTATTCGATGATCATCAGGACGCAGTTGGGAGAGGGATTTGTCACTAAACTCTATATGTACCCAGTCAGCATCGCTCCAACTTGATTGAGCCAAGCACCACTGTAATCTGGCTCGAAAGTATACAGGTGTGAGTGGCAAGAGGCGTAGCAGTATACGAGCGTAGAATTTGCTCTCTCAGCCATGTGTGAATGGTCATGGAGGAGAATTGAGTACGGTTTGCACGTCTGATGGTTGATAACAATGAATCAGGGGCTGTGACAACTGATCTGACAATCACTCTGTCCTACCGATCTGCCCTAGGTCGACCGCTACCATCATGACGCTGAAATATGTCATTGTCCACCCATTCTTGATAGCATCTTCTGATCGTCTCATCACTTCGATTCATATGATGATCGATTCTCCGATTTGCCCTACCTGTCTCTTTCAATCCAATGATATTACTTCTTTCATATGCTGACTGTTTCTCGTAATGAACTCAAATCTTCGGCGAGGTATTTTTTCAGTCGTTCAAAGGTATCCTAAATCGTAATGCAACAGAAAGTTTGACCATCAGACTAAGCGAAGCTTATTTTATACACCTGCTGAGGGCGCAGTTTTGATGCACTGTAGCTCCCACTATTCATTCATTGGACACCAAATTTTAATCATTTGCATGTTCTGTCCAAATGTCTTTGCATACGAACATTACACTCAATTTCATTACAATCGGGCAATTCCTTCTTGGTGCTTCGGTTTTTTTTATTATGAGAGAGTATATATATATATATATATATCAGCTTCAAATACTGTAACAAAAATCAAGAAATGAAATCAGAGCAATCAACAGAGGAAACTATTGCTAAAAGCTATCTTGCTCTTTTTTCTCAAAATTATCTAATGATGATAGTTATTAATTCAATATTTTTTAGTCGTTTACAATTAAGTATTCTTCAGAAGTGTAAAAAATGCGTTTGGAGGCACTTATTCAATGTTTATTCTTAACATAAAGAACTCACATCGACACATAACCGTATATTTAATCAAATATCAAAAGTAAGCTGAATACTCATTCTCCATTCAGAAAGAAAAAAAACCCAATTAAACAAAGAATAGATGCAAAACAGTTATTTTTATACCATGAGAATCTCTGAATATTTCGTAAAGCAAAAATAAAAGGAAGAAAGAAATAGAATTCGAAAGCTTGATAATAATTATGTTTTTAGGGAAAAGAGAAGGGTTAAATTCCCTTTATTAAGATGTCAGCTTTATCGAATAAACTTTAAATTTGATATGATTAAGTGTTATTATCTTCTTTTTTTTTTCTTTTTTAGGCTAATCAAATTGAACTTATATTGTTTTATTGAAAGGAATTTGATGAAGAAAAACACATACGCTAACAAAATTATTTTCTAGAGATTAATTTTTTTGAAACGCTCGTTTTTTATTGTACAGTATTAAATTGAGAAAATTAGAAAGGTGGGTAATTATATTAAGTTATTATATTCCAATTATCTCAATTAGTACAAGGAGTAACCCCTTTCACACAAATACCTTCAAAACACTCAAGTAGAATAGAATAAAGATCCATATGAATTTAATCCATTAATGAATACTTGTATTCTTGTTTCTTATAAATGATCTAGACATTTTATTGCTCATTTATTCTGATATTTTACGCGTGAAAAAGTATTAAGTTAAAAATAATTTAAAATAATTACATCACCGCATTACCAAAGTTACATCCCCATTTTGTACATAAGAAAGGATTATCAAGAATTTAAAATATTAAAACTCATGTCAAACCTAGTAATCTGAAATAAAGAGGATACTTGTAGAGAATGCATAACTCTGAATCTAACTTTATATACAAAATAAAATAAAAAAAAAAACTGTTTGTAAACATACTTTTATTAACGACAATGTAAATCAACAAGTATGACAAAATTTATATATATATATATATATATATATATATATATATATAACTTTATATCCTGAAATATATTATTGATAAACAATAGTTTGGGAAAAATTAAAACTATTCAGTTATATATGATTTGCTAAGATACGCTATTTGGAAAAATTTTGTTACAATTGATAAAAATACTATAAATCAAAGTTTGCAATGTACGAGGGACAGTCAATAAATCTTTAGATATTGCGAGAGAAAGTGCTCAAAAAATTGAAAATGTTTTGTTTTTATTAAGCATCACGACTCACCAGACAGCTGTCTAAGTCTCAGTTATTTGTATTCAAAATCATGACGACTTTCATTCGTCATAAATTCTTCACCATAACTTTTACAGCTGATGATACCATTTTCGTCTTTTTTTGGAAGATATACATTAAGCATCGCAACGTTTTAATTTTAGCTCGATTCCTAGAGCGTAATAAAGAATTAAGGTCTCACCGACGCTAACAGCACTTCAGAAAATGACTTGGGTAACTCAATGCAGCAGCAAACAAATGTTGATTTAACAGAAAATGACTACCGAATTAAAACTAACTTATGAATTAGCGTCACATTTGTTTCACCTTTGCTTTAAAGATGGTGCCACCTTATGGTAACAACAGTTTGTCTTAAATGATGTCATTTGTGTGCAAATACATGTAATTTTTGAACTACCTTCGTATGTTAATGCTTGGGCCCTTATTCATATATCAGTCATAATTATTTTATAAATTAAGTCTAAAAATTGGAAAATTATTATGGTTCGAAAATGAAAATAAGTGGCATTCGAATGACTAGGATTACTGTCATAGATGCTGAAATTTTTAATTAATTCATTGCATCAAAATGAACATGTAAAATGTTGAAAATATTGCAACATCTTGACAACCCTTGTTAATCACATCGCAGTTAACAAATAAAAGATATCATTGACAATGGATGAAAGAGAAATAAATTATGATATTAATGGCATAATTAACTTAATATTTTTATAATACTTTAAAATAACTATCTCATTTCAAAAAAAAAATTAGGGTTAAATTATACAGACTATGATTTGAATAGCCTTTGTTCCATGTATTATTCGAATATGATAAAAGTTCTGCACACAAAAAAATATTAATTTTACTGTAAAAAAAATGTATTACAAAATTTGCTAACAAATTAATTTGATCTGACAAAATTAATATACAGTATATTTAACATTTGTAATCAGTTATAGTCTCTGAACAAAGAGTTTTTGAAATTTTTATTTTATTCTTGCATTATTTTTACTTGGTATTTGTGAAAACAATTATAGAAAAATGTTAATGATTCAAAAAAAAAAACATATAGCTTCCAATATATTAATATTTTTAAATATCTTTTGGAAATTGTTAGCAATTGTAAGCTAGTATATGCAGCATAACGATGGTGGAGACTTGATCGATTTTTTTCAGAATTATTAATGACCATTTCATGAAATTTTGCTTTTATGTGTTTTATGATATGGCAATTTCGAATATTTAAAAATAAAATGGATGTTACAACATATCTTTTTTTCGTATTTAGGCATCGCAATATTTTTTTTTAAAAAAAATAACTATACAATGATCCACACATTTCAAATAATTGATGTTAGCATCTTTGAAGAGGTTTGAGTAAAAACAATTTTCATCTTCAAATATTTGAGACATTTAGACAGCGATAAAAGGCTCATGTTAAGACCTACATAACATAAAAATACTTAAACAAATATTTTGGTTTTCTTTTCACAATAAAAATCAAATACGTACACAAATTAAATCTATATGAAGACAAATTCTTAGAAATAAGTAAATTATATTTAAAAAGGTAAATAATTAACTCATTTTAAGCGAAATGATAAATTCAGTTGTAAATATTTAGTAGCTTTGCTATCAAAATTGTTACGATGCTGATTAAAATGTAAATTTGTACGTGTTTTACTCTTTTTACGAGAATAAAATAATTGTTTATTTACATCAATATACTTTATTTTAAGGAGAGAGACAATCAGAAAAACATATAGGAATTTATTTCCCAATTGAAAATGATAATAATGTTGAAAAGTTAACGTTGCAAATATATAAGATGAAATTGTCCTACATTTTTATGCTGGATAATTTATTGGAATGATAGTGTTGTATCATTTTAAGAACGTATATATTCAAATTAAATGTATTACCATTTCGAAAGTTTAGGCTCCATCATCTTACAAAAAAAATTCAATTTAAACTGGAATGCATATAAATCCTTATACCTGTAAATAATCGTTACTATTAAGTCGATTCTAGAGTAATTAATATAATTAGAATGACAAATATTTCTAAAGCTAAATTATATAAAATATATTAAAGTTAAAAATGAATCACTTGTTTTTCAAAACATTAATTTTTTTTATATAACTGAAAATATTGAATCCAACAAAGGATTACTATACTGATTAAAAAACATTTTGATATAACTTAAAAAGAAATGCAGATTTTTAAATTCTTATTACTTTTTATACGTCTAGGTAATATTAATGCAGTTTATGAAAATAGTATAGTATACATTTTTCTTATATTCTTTCATAGAAACAAAGAATTAAAAAGGAACTGATACTAAATAATTGAACCTACTATTAAAGGCTAATATGTATGTAGGAAGGACATATTGTAATAAACAACTATCACAATGCAGAAATTAGTAAAGTTGCTTTTTGAAACTGCAACTTAAGTTATTACGAAATATGTAATAATTTGCAGATAAAGCCCAGAAATATTTAAACATTTAATTTTTTTTTGTGCATTATAAGCTTTAAAAAAACACCTTGCTAAAAATTAGGATTAAGTTTAAAAAAAAGGCTGTCTTTCTAGGTTCAGAGGTGTAATTCTTTTTTTTTCGATGCATTTAACGGTACTTCTTTTGCTTGTATAGAAATTGTGAGAATATTTTTTCTAAGAAATTAATCAGCGAGCGAAAAAATGTAGTAGACAAGATGTAAGAAAAAAAATTCTTTTCTGCTTAACTTGTTTCGCAAACTTCTTTTTAACGGATATTTTTTGGTGTATTCTTCCAAAGTTCCAAAAATTTAAATGACGTACGTGAGGAAATATTTCATTCGAAGCAGTTAAAGGAAGGAATTATTCATCCGTACAGTACAGAAATGTATTTCTTAATTTTTAAATTTAAAGTACTTTCTATTTATTGATAAATCACTTTTCTTTTGGAATAAAAGTTTGTATGATTTGATAAATCGAGAACTTATTGTGTAGTAAGAATTATGTAACTTCAGTAATATAAAACCAATATGTAAAAACACAACGTCATTCAAAAGGACACTATCAAAAAAGCGTTAATAAATGATATGTTTATTTTATCTTGTTTCTATGAATCATATAAAAAGCTTAAGATACGAAAAAGTCCAAAATATATTTAAGATGTTGCCATTAAGAATCTTACTACTTTCGAAAAATGTAACATCACTAATTTCCGTCAAATCGAATGTTAAAAATATTTATACATAATCATTTTTTTACTTAAATATGAGTAATTTTTGAATCATTTCTAAACAATATAAGCAGAGTAATAAAATGATAAAAATGAAAGGAGAATACTAATTAATCTATCTATATATATATATATATATATAATATTTATATACATATTCTTTTTATTATTTTGCTTTATAAACAAGTTCTACTACATATTTGATGTGAATATTTTAGGTACTTTTACTCATAAAAACTTTTTTCATCATCATTATATTATAATACAAATTCCACTTTCTTGCTAGTTGTAAAATAATATTCTTATTATGTTGATTTTTGTATTACAATATATATGTATGCTGTATGATATAAGTCTGTACTGAGAGTGATAATAATGCCTTAGAAAGTACATCAATTTAAAGATGGATTGATAATGCATCTATATATTTAAAAGTCCAATTTTTTGAATTAATTAACTTATTCTCCATATTTTGTATAAATAAATAATAAGATGTAGTAAGCATTCCTTTAAACTTACATGGTAGAAACTAAATTGTTCAATTATATTAAATAGCATGATATATTTACTGAAGTTTAAGAGCTTTTTTGTAAAAATCAGAAATTAATTACTGAGGGGTTCAGGTATAACATATACATCGAACTATTTAGATAGTAGCGAACGGAAAGGGGGATAGAGTAATTTTAAATTATTTTTCCTGAAAATTCCTCTAAATAGTTTTAATTAATTGTTTATTTACATATTAAGTCTTATTATACATAAAACTGGATCTTTGAGAGATGATTAATACCTATGCAAACATAATTTCCTAAAAGAATATAACTAGGGATACGATATAAATCACACACAGTTGATCGAAATAAATAATTACGTATTAATTGTTGCGCTCTTTTTCTACTCTTAAACTGGTTATATTTTTTTTAAAAAAGTTTCTTTACTTATTTCCTTATAAAATATGGCTGATACTGAAATCATGCTAGAGTCATTGTTGATTATAAAAATAATTTCATATCTAAAATTAAAAATACGTGAACAAAATTTTAAAATATATTCCTCTTTAACAATTAATTTAATACCTGGTAATGGAAATTTTTCTTGGCCATTTCGTCTTCATCTATGTATACAATGTTTTGTTTCTGATAAGTTAGTTAGAAGATGAATAAGATTATAAAATTTATTACCAGCTGGACAGGAAAAATAAATACATTTTAATTTTCATTCGAGTATCCAATTTTTAAATTCAAAATATTCTTACATTCATTAGAAAAAAAACCTCTAGAATCAAAGTACTTAAAATAAAATTAGGAATTATAAAGATAATAATTATAAAGAAATATTTGTACTTACACACAAACTGAAACGTCATTTTAAACAAGTTCCTGAAAGTATGGGCTTTCTATAAGTAAACAGATAGAAAATAGTTATGGTATATGCCTACATCTCCGATACAGATATTTACTAATTCATATGTTTTTACGTTTTACTTATTATAGGTTTTGAATAATAATTTATTATCGTTTGACCATTAATAGAAGGAAAAATATGTAGACATTTCTGAAAGAAGACTGAGGAAAAGAAAATCGGAAATAACTTTAAAATTACCGGAAGTCAATTTTACCGATATGTTTAACACAAATGCAATTTGAATTAAAACTTTATTTGAAACATAATATGCTCTATTAGCAAGTTATTACAATTCCATTTAATTGAATTATATTTATGTGGAAAATATTGGTAATACCATCTGTTTATGCTTTTATTATAAATGCTCTGTGCAAGATGAATATCATTCACGTTTTAAATATTTTTGCTACTTTGATTACTCTAAATACGACTTTTCATTGGGTGGAAAAAGTTATGGCATATCCAATAAAAAAAGAGCAAATTTCTCGGAAATCGTTTCGAAACTCCCCAAAAATAGCAAATCCTATGACTGGGAAAACAGCACAAGTAATATTGACTTGCAGCGGAAAAGAATTCCTAACTTTTCAAGAACGTTTCAGAGAGTATGTTATGGAAAAAGTAGAACTATTTGGGTTTCCGCAGTATTGATATACAAATACTTAAAAGTGTGTTTCAACTATTTTATTTTATCAGGAATAACATATACGCATGGAAGACTCCACTTTTGAAGTTCATGCTCTAACTTCAATTTTTACTGCAAACAAATTGCCCTTTCTTGAAGGATTTGCTTTGCCTAAGATACAAGAAAGAATTGTTCAATAAATACAAGATTCGTATGTGTTGTATGAATTATTGGTTGAGGATTCATGTATTAGAACGCTATTTGCTATTTTGAATTTGTGGTGTTTAACAAAATGAGCATTCATATTTTGTGAGAAAGAAAATTGTTGGTCCAATTACTTCAAAGGCTGATACTTGTAAGCAACCTGTGGACGGGAAATTGCTCAATAAAAAGTCATAGAAGAGGTGTATCTATGAGAAAACTTGGAGCTGCAAATGAGCCATTTAACTGTTGTTTGCGGCAAATTGTTCATAAGGAAATTTTATTGATATAAAATCATTTCATAAAGACATATTATATAAGCAGTATTTGGGTTCCTATACTACTGTTTCAGTTTTTAACAAAGGTTTCAAAAGTATGTTATGATTTTTGATAGCCCCTATTAGCATAAATGAAAGTTATTTTACCCTTCGTGGCTATAAATCTTTGAAAACCATTTACGTCAATGATTTAAATGGCAAACACCTTCTTAATTTCACACAAAATCGTCCAGAAAAAATATGTCTGTATAAAGAGGAAGTTTAATAATAACAAAAGGTGTGATGGTATGAAGTACAAAGGTAAGGAGTTTTAATAAAGTGCTGAATTTAAAAAGGAATTTATAAAATTTAAATCTTTTTTTCCCATAGCAGCAATTTTTAAATTTATGAAATCTGTAGGAGGATTTCTCTAAGACCAAAATAAATATTTGCTTAAGTTTTTACACAAATTTTGCTAATGATATTATCTACTGAAATGATTAAAGCTATGATTTTTTGAAAGTTACGAATAAGAGAATAATTTGTGTGTCAAGTATAGGTAAATTTTCTTCTAAAAGTATTGAAAAATTGTCAACAGAAAATTCCTAGTTAGCAGCTTTAACTGGCTATATATATTTTTTGATCGAATAGAAGTAATTAAATATTTCCGTTTAATTCACTTGAAATGTATTCATAAAATAAATTGCGAAATATTTTTGGAAAATATGTATTATTTTTTCTAAAATAGAACATTCGAAATATTCCAAAAATTTGATTAAAATTTCTTTAAGATTAAAATGTTTGAAAATAGTTATATCTTTTTATTATTTTGTATGAAAGTCAAACTAAAAATGTAAAAAAAAAACATTTAGGTTTTTGTGGAAAATGTAGCTTAAAATAAAATGTCTGAACATAATTGCATACCGTAAATATTTTGAAATTCATCAACAGAAGAAAACAATTTGAATTTTAGATACTTGAGTTATCTTTCCTCTGTTTAAAAAATAGACTTCTACATATACATTTTGTATTAAATGAACAATATTTGGATATTAATAAAGAAAGAAAAAGAAATGCGGCATTCTAAATACTGCACAAATCTCTCATTCGTTTGGAGAATAAACACGGTTACATGTGGTAACTATTATGAGTAGTTAACATGCGAAGAATTTTCTTAATATAGAACATTATTTCAAACACAGAAATTATTTAAGCGGATAAAAGATGAATACACGATGTTTCCTCTCATGTGGCTTGATAAATTATAAAAAAAGTTTGAAAAATGTTGTCGATATCTTACAGAATTTTTAAATTTTAAAACTTTTCTCGTTGTCAAAATATATTGCTTCAGCGTACATTCATGAGAAGGAATTTTTAAATATCTTTCGGAATTACTTATTGATTAGTTCTTGTATATGAGAAGTCTTGTTATTCGACAAGTTTCTTCGACGTGAAGTTAATTATCTTTTCTATTTTATTTTAATGCATTTTGAGTTGAGTTTCGTTGCCTGAAACTACATGGCTAGATTTATGTGTGTGGAATAAATTCAATTACATCTACAATGGAAGAGACAAGTAAAAATAATAAGCAAGTAGTATTCAATTTCGGTTCTGCAAATAGTCAGTGTGAATTATTGAAAATAGAAATAGATCATTTTTTTTCCATGTAATGCAAAATATTTTAACATAGGAGTTAATTATTTCATTTTTTGTAGCATTCTATTCTACTTTGAGGAAAGAGTTAAATAGGATATTACTTCTGCTTAATTTATATAAAAGTGTACAATTTGTCTTATATATTTGTTCTGAATTTAATAATGTTTCATAATATATTAAATTATAGAAATTAATGTAACTTAATAGTAATTAAAAGTATATAGTTTATGAAACATTATTTAAGGAATGTCAATGTTTATCATTTCATAATTGAATTCCTCATCAGAAAATGACTTATCACACACAGTCTAACTATAATTATTCCATAAATGAAATTTGTTTTACCACGTTGTGTGTAAATTGTGCTATATTATATGAAATATTTATTATTTTTTATAAAAACTAGGTGTCAAAAACTGGTCACTTACTTTTCGGTTATTTTGCATCTTCAATGAAGTATGTAATTCTTAAAAGATAAAGTTTTATTCATTAGGATATATAAAACATAAATGTATATTTGGAATATAATATTCTTCATACCTGGACCGTAGCTTTCACTACGCATGCAACAGTATTATCATGAAGGTCGTTCAATAATGAGTCATTAGAAAATCAGAGAGATGGCACTCGCAGCATCGATATTGGTTTATTTCTTTTAGCATCATGACTCACTAGACATTTGTCAAAGTCTCAGTTACTCGTATTCGTGATTGTGAAAGTTTTCGCACCTAAAAAAAAAATCTTCGTCATAATTTTTCCGGCCAATGTGGTCATCCTCGTCTTCTTTGGAGCCAATTCCCCGAAACCAACTCATAGTTTTGATTGGTGCTTGCCTTGCGTTGAAATACGATTAATCCATTTATTATCAACGGTGACAACTCGACTCACTATTCTGCCGACAACTCAACTCACAATTCAGTCGAAAACTCGATGCTGCTACAGTCAAATTTTAATTTGGCAGTAAAAGATTATGAATCTATTTAACTTTTGAATCAATGTCAAATTTGTTTCTGTTACGTTTCACAAATAGCAGCAACCAATGGTAGTAAATGATGCTATCTCTCTTCAAATACCAGTACTTTTTGAACCACATTTGAATCATTTTGTATTCTGTAATATATGAGTAACAACAAACATTATAATTTAAATTAGCTTAGAATTAAGCTGATATTTCGTAATACTAGCAACACATTCATAGAAGAATTTAATTCAATTTTAAAAGTTTTTATCATTAAATAAAACTCACACTAAAATTAATTTTATTTATAATACTTTATCACTTCTCTGGTGTGTATAATATGTCTTTTGCTTAATGTTTCAGTAAAGGATCTGGTTTAAAATTTGAGCCACAGAGTAAAGTAAGCAAACACATTTCCTTTCTGATGTGTGTCCTTCTATTCTTTCATTCATTTGCTTCTTAATAAAAATATCCAGACATTGAAAATATTTTTATAATGTATATTTTAATGTAAATAATATAACTAGTGAGTACGAAATGTAACTGGGGTATTTTCATATTAGCCTTATTTCATTATTCTTGATTTCTGGAAACATTTTATTTTATGAAATTCATCTTGATTTTCTGAAGACACAAAACATGAATTTATAGTGTTTTTTTACTATTTTAATACGTTTTAACAACAAGACATTATGGCACTATTTTAGAAATGAACTTAAAATTAGTTTTAAGATGTACGCATAAATTCTTTGAAAAATTATTTTCACATCATGGCGCAGAACAGGCATCAACCCTTATTGTTTTCTGTACTGCTTTTTTCCAATATTTTCCTCAAAGAATACAAAAATCAATGGAAACGAAACCTACGAAATCTATTTAGATTCTTATTTACGAAATGCTTATTTTAGTCTCTGGAATACTGATTCTCTAAGAATACACAAAGTAAATTGCATAGAAAAAAACAGTGCTTAAAGAAAGTACCTGGCATTTTATTTCGATTGGAAGCGGTTTGGTATGCACAGGCCAATCAGGTATCTTTTCATTCTCAAGAAGAGTATCAAGGAAAGTATCATGAGGGGGAAGCAAAATGGGATACAGGAACAAAAGTATCAGCTCGGGAAGTGGTATATGGGGAAAAAAGAGGGGAAAGTAAAAGAAAAAAAAACGAACAGAAAGAAAACGCCTAGACCTTGTCAACTCAAACTAGCCGAACGAATCGGCAAGACGAAGATGTCCTTTTTTTGTTGGTGTTCGATAGAAAGCACACACAATGATGAAAAAAACCAAAAAAAAAGAATACACTTTTTTTGGTGTAATGCAATCTTTATGGACGGAAGGAGAACATAAACATCAGAATAAGAGAAGCGGATACTTTTTTTCCCACTCTCTTCAGAATGTGCGACTGTTTCTTTGTACTTCAATTGCTTTGGTGATTTCTAACTCAGATTTCGATTTTTTTTCCTCCCGTTTTTCAACGGCATAAGTGAAATGCTGTCCTGCATGCATAAAACTGAATTTATTTATAAAAAGTATTTCTCCCGATAAGGCTTTAATGTCTGTGGATGTAACGTATTTTATGTGTTGAATGTTTTTGTGGAGAGCTTTAAACAAAGCTTTAAAAAAGTACTATTTGCATATTTTTTTTCCTTAAGTCCTTAAAACATTTTTTTTTCAAAAAAAAGGTGCTTTAATTAAATTTTACTTTTAGAGTATATGACAAAGCTTTGCTAAATAGCATTGTGTGAAAAAATTAAGAATATAATAATTATTTTTATTTGAAAGTCTTTGACAAAAATTATTTTTTACTGTACTACAAAGAAAGAACAGTCTTAACATCTCTTTCAATGAGGTTTTTTGTGAATATAAAATAAGATTCTACAGATGATGTTAAATTCATATTTAAGAGATCAAGCATCTTTGTTAATTGTATACATATATAATTAAATCATATATCAGTGATATAAAAAATAAATCAATTAACTAATTTGCAACAATTTAGCAGCAGCAAGAATTAAAACAGAACAGAAATGTTTAAAATATACAAAAAAACCACGTATGAATAATATTTTAGATTATGAAAGATGTGTAAGAGAGAGAGAAAGCAAAAAGCAATAACAATTATGGCAAAATCCTTGAGCAGAAGAAATAAAATACATTGTAAAACAAAACAGTTAAGAAATATATCAAATACTTGAATGAATAAATAAAAATAGCAAAAAAATAAGATTCATATCTTGAATAAGTACAAACCAAAGAGTAAAAAATAACATAAACAAAGGAGGGAAAATCACAAAGAAAAGGAAATAGAATGCTTATAAATTCTGAATATGTTTTTTAATATTTTAAGCATTTTAATAAGTTTTACAGGCTCAACAATGAAGCAGATAAATGTTATATGTCGAAATGGAAGTTCTATAAATTCAAAGAAACAAGATGTGTGAAAAATCCCATTGCAATAGAACAAATGAAGTTTCTTTTTATCTAGACAATGAGACATACACAATCCATATATCCAATGAAAAAAATTTTAAAAAAAATTCAAAACCATATATATTGCCAAGAAACTTGCAAGCTACAATGATATGGAAGTAAAACTCTCTTCTGTAAAGTATGAGTTCTCCGGTTTAAAACCAGTGCTGATAAGATTTAAATTCCCAACAAGTTTTGTTTAATTGCTTTCTATAATAATTTTTGAAACTATCCAGAATATTATGTACAGTACAAAAGCCCAGTGTTCTAATATACTAATGTAAGATATAAAACCATACTCAGGGTGGTTTTCAAGGAAATGTTTCTGTTCTTAGTCTGTTCATAAATTACAAATCAAGTAAAGATATTCAGATATCTATTGTATGTTCAAATCAACCTACTTCAGCTTTAATGTGGTAATATATATATATATATATATATATATATATATATATATAAATTACATGATACACCATGCATTACCATAAAACGAATCACTATAATCCTGCTCTTCCAAAAACAAGATTTTTTGTGTATGAATGTATAAGTTCTATTAGAAATTTCTTCCCAACCATTGTTCACTACTCCAAAGAAGGCTTTATTTACAAGATGCTTATTAGTTCAATTAATAATAATATTTGGCATATTGTAGCATAATTGTTAGGTACTTTGTTTACATAAGTAACAATGATTCGGTCCAAGAGATTAATAATTGCAGTTTTTAAATGTTTCAAATAAATATTGTTATTAATATACACTTTTCTAAATACAGTTTATTTAATATCTCAATTTACACAGTGTTTAAACTGATGAAACCCTTGTAATGGAAGACCATATTTTTCTGCTAATTTAGAAACAATTCTATCAGCTAAGCTGATATCTTTTTTAACAAAAAAACTGTTTTCAACTATCGTTCCTTTACTTTGTAATAACTGTAAGAGGTAATTTACCTGCATTATTTTTTTTTCCTGAAAGCATATATTTCTAAATATTAAATGTAAAAACTATACTTGAAGTTGTTTTTTTACATTTAATTTTAAATTATAAATTTTATGTTATTTTAAATAATAATATAATATTAAATAACAAGAAATATTTATTATTATTATGTATAATCTTATTAATTTTTATGTAAGATTATGTGGTATATTAATAATATTAAAACAAAAAGTGTACCAACTACATTTGCAATGAAATGTGCTTTTCAACAATTTATAAGAGATGAAGTACAATAACAATGCGACTATTAAGATTGGTTCATCGAAGGAAAATTGTGCATTTTAAGTTATTAAAAATAACTGGCCTTCTAAGCAATTATAATTTCAATTTTACCTACATTTGCTCTTTCATAAATGAAGGAAACGAAACTTTTTTTCAAGTATTTTGTGAAGTACAAGCTGATTTTTAATTACATCTTACGAATAGAAATGATTGAAAAGCACATTGAATATATCATTACATTTCACTTTATAAATGAATAAATTAAATCATATTAGGATTTCACGAAATACAAGGTAATTTCTTCTTACATGTCATGCAGAGAAATGAGTAAAAGGCTGATTGAATTTAGCGTCACATTAAACTTGAGAAATAAATGAATTAAATCATAATACGAAGGTATATGGGAAAAAAATTAAATATCATTTATCTTCAATAATTGCAAATATTTCACTTAATCTTAGCAAACTGCCAATAGTATGCTTAATGAGTTATTCAATTATTGAATGTCGTTATTATTAATGAGGAATTCGGAAACTATTGAATTTCAACAAAGCTTAATTAGCAATACGTAACAATGTATAACTACTAATTACAGCACGTAAAGCCCTCTTCGAGAAGAGGCCATCTACACATAGCTATTACCACAGACGACAGTCAATAGGAATGTTCAGTTCAACAGATGTATCATGATTAGAAATCCCATTACATGTGACTTTCTAACCTTCCGCTTTGAGACATGTAAATGAACATATTTCAGCAAATTACAAACTTATTATATATAACAATATAAGAACTTATAAATCTTATGAAATAATGACTTATTAAATATTGAATGAATGAGATTATTAATTTAATATATTATCCTAAAATTATAACTGAGATTTCACATAATTGTATTTAATTTACTTGGTTATGTTTTACATCAAATTTATAAGGGAAAAAATGACTTAAAATTTTTCAACAAAAATATTAAAAGAAAATTTAAAACAATTGCCGTCCTTAGACAATAAATGTCATCAAATGTCTTCATAAGTTCATAATATAAATTATTATAAATAGCCGTTTAACCTTCACTGACATCCTCTACATCAAGCAGCGGAGCTACAAGCGTTTGTCTTTTCATTGACAGAAAATATCTATTTCTAATAAGATATCTATGATTTTTCTTTTCCAATTTATTCTAATTTCTTCCTTTATTCTTAATTTTTGCTATTGATTCTTATCAGGTTGTAAATTATACAAGTCAATAATTTAACAGTGTTTGGGTTCGACGAAATATTTTATAAATACTTACAAAAATAAATATGTTCAAAAATGCATTTTGAACCCATTAAAGTGAAAAAGATGCTTAAAAAATTGATGAAAGATTTTTCATGAATAAATTTTATTAAAACAGTGGATGTATCAATAAAAAAACATGACTTTTATTTGTCATTGTCATAGATGTATGAACGATTGACATGTTTAAATCAAAAAAATATGTTAGGACATTGAGTTAGTGTTATAAATAATTGAAGGAAGGGTAACAATTTTAATTGGAAAGGAAAATGTACGCAACGGAGAATAAGCATACGTTTTATTATTCTAAAAGTAAGGAGATTACCAGGATTTAAATTTTAAAATATTTTAAATAATAGCTTACCTACAAGTACAAAATATGAGTGTGAATGTCAAGGCAAGTTTACAAACTAGCATATATTAATGAATATAATAAACATATTCATGTGTGTGTGTGACCACTCGATTATCTAGTTTATCTCTAAATAAGCGTTTTCTAAAGTTATAATTTCTAAAGGATAAGCCAAATTTCTCGGAAAGTCAATTACCGGTGGTGTATAAGAACTTTGATAAAGTAAATTCATAGATATTTTATGTTAATATTATAATGAAGCCTTTTAGTGACAAATAAATTATGCCTTATCTAAACCAATGCCAGGTTAACCAAATGATTAAACACAAAGAGTTAAGATCTGAAATAAATTTATATGGACTTTTTAGTCATGTCTTGAGATCGTATTTGTAAAATCTTGTACAATCCATATTTGGAAGAATTTGAAAAAAAAAAATTATCTTAAGTTTAATAGATTAATTTATCTAATAAATTTTAAAGAGTCAAATAAAAAGTTTAATAATATGGGTACTTGGTAATATATTAAAATTGAATTTCAGATCACTGTTGAATTTTAACTTAAGCGATATAATAAATTAAATTCTTAAAATGTTAAGTTTTTTTAAAAAAAATGCGTTAATTGGCTCTCAATACATGGTATTTAAAAAGTTGTGCACTTAAGGATCTCGTCTACAAGCCATTTTGATTTTTTTGGACATAATATTAAACCTGTGAAATTTCTACTTTTGCTTTGAAATACTTAATACTTGATCTATTTGAATGCAATAAAGTGCATCTGAGAGAGCAAAATATAATTAAGGCTCTTGTGGAATTACTTTTTTCCTTCAATTTTTGAAAATATTTTATTATTTTTTTTTTTTTAAATATAGGAAAACTCACAAACGAACCATTAGAATAGAGATTTAAATATTTTTAAGAATTGGAAGGAAAAAAAATTCCACTTAAGCCTTCATTATTTATTGCTATTTCAAATTCACTTTATAAATTCAAATATATCAAACAGAAAATATTTGAAAACAAAAGTAGAATTTCCATAGGATTAATATTACGTCCACGAAATCAAAATAGCCTGTTGACAGGCGCCTTAACTGATAAATGATTCAATCAATATTTTTACGAATAATGCGCTTTATTTAGTTTCAATTCAAATATGAGAGATTTAAAGTTTTTCTAATGTAATTTCTTCTTTGTTTTGTACCTATAACCATAGACATATTGATTGCTTCTATTCTAATTTATTATTAAATAGGTAATTGTATTACCTTAGAGTAAATAGAATTGAAAGAAAAATAACTTTGAAAAGGTAAGAAATTTCTTAAAAAATTTATTTAAAGCAACATTTATACACATTGTTCTAAATTAATAGGAAATATGTGAATCTTATCGAAATATATCAACTTTGTCGAATAATGTACGATTATTTTTATTCTAAATCCTACTAATTATCTAAATATTTGCATACACTAAAAATCTAAGTATTTGCTTATAATAAAGTGATTGTAATTATTTAAACTATTGTACAATGTACCGATTTAATCGTCTAGAAATCGTCGTGCATTTATCTAAATTAAGCATCCCAGTAAAATTTAAATGATTTTAAGAATAACTAAATGTAAAATAACTTTTTCATTTCATCAATAATAAATTATATAATTATTAAGCTTGAAACTAGTTTTTTGAAGAAAAATTATAAATAACTGATCTTCAATTTCATATAAAATTTAGTGAAAAATATGCATTATAAAAATTACATTTTTCAAAAAATATCTTTGTCTGGGTAAGAATTAAACATTCTTTATTGTTGCTGAAAATATTAGAATTTATTCAAACCTATCTGGTGTAAAGAAGGAGGATAAAATCACAATAAATATATTTATAGAGATGATATTCCTCAAAAATCTGAGCTGAGAATTTAGTATATTCATATAATTTCAAAAATGATTTCTAATAAAAATTATGCAGCAAATTTCTTGAAGATTGCTTCTTTATGATTAAATTTGAAGTTTACTAAACTTATATATATATATATATGTACTATAGTCGTAAGTTATTTTAAATCAATGTTCCAACCCACTGAAGAATGGAAAAATGGTACTATATCAAGTTTTAGAAAATATGAATAGAAGGGACATAGTCGAAAAATTAAGCAATTTCAAACATCCAGTACAGTAAAACATATATTTAAGTTAAATGTTATTTTTTAAGTTTAATGTAAGTTAAATATAAGTACTAATTTACGTTTATTACATTATTTGCTTGATTTGACTCATATTGCAATTGATGTGAAACTATTTAATTTCAAAGTTACTATTTCAGGACTTTAATGTACAAAGATGAATTTAAAATGTAATAAAATCAATTTATACATGATTAAAGTTATTTTTTAAAAATATTGGATTGGAACAAATGAACTGAATTATGAATTATTCGAATTTTTTCTTTAATATGGTGTTCTGCTTCTGTGCAGATCTTATTTTGTTCAACTCATTTTCTACAGTACATTATGGAACCGACAGAATGATAAAGAAAATAAAAGCAAGGGGAAGTGAAATGGAAAAACAAGATTAAATGAAGAAGACACGAAAGAAAAATTCTAAGAAAAAAACACAAAAAACATCAGAAATCCGCTAAATTCGATACTTATTGACAACACCGTTTCATTATTTACATGTCACTTTGAGAACGAATTTATACATTTTTGTGCTTTCTTCTTTCACAACATTTTACGCTACCATAGACAGCGATATTGAAGATGTCAAGGAAAGCGTGACGTCATAATCTTTGACATCTGCCATCACAATCGAAAGGGTAGCTGAATGAAAAGAAAAGGGTAAAAAAGTATAAAAGAGAAAAAAAGAATACGTGAGAGTAGGATGACAAAACAGAAGGAAGCGAGAAGAGAGTTTGAAGAACGAGACGAAAACTCATTTCGAGTTTGTCATTTTGAATGACGAGGCCTTTCGAATTTGTTGAAGAGATCCGCACGTGCTTTCTTTCGCTGTTGCCAAAGAAGCAGAAGAAATAATACATGTTATATTCGAGGAAGCGGAAGAACTAGGAGCAGTTGCTGGAAAAACTGACTGACGATTTGTTGTCAAGGGAATTAAAATTTGGTAGGATGAATTCGAAAATAAAACCTTTCTATCGGGGAAGTAAGCTTCTTTTGAATTTAGGTTTAAGAAGTAGAAAATCGACACCATGCCCGTTCGTTAGCGTCGTAGACAGTCTTATGCATTGAAGGGAGCTGCTTCTTTGATTTACCACCTCACCCCGGGCAGAATAAATTAGAAAGACGGAGTTTTATTTCGAACTTAAGAGAAAATTTTAACTTTTGGAAGTCTAGTTTGTTAAAAGGCTTTCTAAATGAGAAAGACATTCGTGAAGTATGGAAGGGATTTGAATAAAAAAGAGAAGCCTTATTTTGTATACTGATGAAATTGTATAGTGAAAGTGTAGTTTTCTGTTCTTCGAAAATCCAATTATATGGACAAGTTTTTCGACATTTTTAATTCCGGTGTAAGTTATAACTTTCTTTGAATATTCTCCATCAAAATCAATTTTATCAAAGCAAAATCGTTTTTTTTTTTAAATAATTTAATAAATTCTTTTTAGAAAAAAAATGGATGCAGAATTCAAAAGTAAATTATATGTCCTAAATCCAATGCAGTGTTTGATTTTTTTTCAATGAATTTTTTATTAAAATATCGCTACAAGCATACCTTAGCTTATACGTAAAAAACATCGCTTTCTGAGTGTCATATTTTGCGTCGTCATTCATTTGTAATAAAAAGAATTTCCTGATTAAATTTTACTGTTTATTATTATATAAATTACAAACTATATATGTTTCAGTATAAATGATATCACTAGTTTAAAATATTTGCCACTTTATGGGGATATTGTCTTTAGAGTTACTCATGTGTATAAAAATTGATAACTTGAAAGTTCATTAATAACACTACTATTGGTTTTCTAGTACTTAACAATTCCATACTGGAACTTCAGTTTTCTTTGTTTTATTTACATATTTAACTGAAAATATGTACTTTAATGTATCAAAAAATGCTGAGAAATATTTAAAATTTCAAACAATACGAGTTGAAAACATTTTAACATTTTTTCAGGCTTAAATAGAATGCGAATAGAAAACGACTGCCAATGAATTTATTGTTTAATATGAGTGCCTAATTCAATATCAAATCATAATTCAGTATTAATAAATTTTAATTTTCAGTATTAATAAAATTAAATTAAAAAGATTTTTATGTTCATTGAATCTCAATACAATTTCAGAAATTTTACATTTCGTGTAATAGACATAATTTTGAATAACATAAGGATTGTTAAAAGACAAAAGCACAACTCTATAGAAAAATATTAAATCTATAAATATTGACAATTCATTTTTTCATCAACTCGCTAAATTTTAGGACATATATATTCCCCAACTCAGAAACTCGTTCTTTAATAACGATGGATGCAAAGTATATATATATAATAATTCATAGTCAATAAAAAAATTTCTAAAAAGACAGAATATCTAAAATGATAAATATGTGCTAGAAATATAGTAAATGCGTAGTATTAACGATTTATATAAGGAATTATTGCCTCATTATAATACCAAAATTCATATACATACAATAAATTAGAAAATTTGATGAATGTAAGACTTATATTCAAGGATTCAAAACACGTAGCGAGAGAAAAATGTTTCCATATCGAAATATTTGAAAAATTGCACAATAAGGAAATGCAATAGACTCAAATGCGAAAAAAAAAAACACCAACATTAGTGTGAAGTAAACTTCGCATAGTACTATTAAATTAATACATTAATATTTATTTAGTATATATAGAGAGAGATAGAGACTTGTGCTTTTAATGTAGAAATTAAAATTATTTTCATAGCATCCTCTTACCTTATACTTCGTCTGTTTGTATTGAAGTGATCCTATGTTAAGTACCTGAGTATCTTTATTTTTGTCAAATATAAGGGTAAAAAGTGACAATGCACTATCCAAAAAACAACGAATACACTATTCTAGGGATCAGCGCCGAAGAATCTTTAGTATTATTGTTGTAGTGTAAAGCATACTGCTGTGCCGTGACTATAATTATAATTCTCATCTAATGTATTTTATTTTTAGATCGATTAATTCTCTTGTTAACGCCGTACTAAGATGCAACATAGGGGCTATTGGTGATGGATCTCATAATTGTGAGCCTCGGTCAGGTGACAAGGACAACCCTTTAATCCTGGTACCTCACTCTCCGAACTTCTTTTCTACGCCTAGGGAGGATTTGAGACCTTGTTTGATTTAATATGCATCAGCTCTTCTAAATAGTTAGTTTTTAATGACTTCAGAATTCAAACCTAAGATTGGATGGAAAAAGCAATCAAGATCGCGTGGAATCGCTATCATGGCCTCCAGGTTACCGTGGTCATTGTGGCCGTTCAGCATGAGGTGATCCTTAAGTTAAAATATGAGATAGTGTAATACATTTCTTTTCATGATATTATATTTTATAAAATTATTCTGCATTTTAGTAAATTCAAAAAAATTCTTAACTTAATTTATGTCTGTATTGATTCAAAATAACAATATAGAATGGAAAATAAATAATTTCTACTCATATAAATCAATAACAATTAGCAGAACTAAAATAAGTTATCAATGTGTATTATTACTATATTTGCTGTGTTTTTTCATTTGAAAGAATTGTGATTGTAGTTAAGTTATTGAGTTGCATAAAAATTATAATGATAACTTTATAACATTGCATTTTAATTCATAAATACGAGAAAGTTATACTATCTCTTATTTATACACAAATACCTTCTTCAACCACTGAATTTAGGGAAAAGAAGTTAGGATGCTTTTTATTTTGTTCATAAATCTCGTAACTTTCTCAATTAGAAACAAATGACAGTGTTGTGACAAACGTGCGAAAAAACTGTGTAAAATCTCTTCTTTTTCCTGTCTGAAAGCATTGCTTTTAAAAGGGATTTTAAGTTTCCAACCCAACTCAGCTTAACTTTCTTGAAATTCCAAATATTTTAATTCCTAATTTTTGTTTAAAAATATTTCATTAAAAGAATTGGCTACTATACTAAAAGCGAAAAAAAAATAAGTGACCTGACACATTAAGTACTTCCTTATCGTGATAGAAAAACTTCCTTTCGTAATTTTAATTGAATCGACGCTTATAAATCCTGAAGAAAAATTGAAGAATTAAAAAGGGAGAAAAGCTACTTAACTAAGACAATATGCTTGTATTTGAAGATTGTAAAAAAAAATGTTAAAGAAAATTTTAGTTTTATTTTAAATACGAAAAGTTTTCTCTATAAACCCAAAAAAAAGAAAATAAATGGATGAGTATTATACGATAAAAATATATTTATTTAAAAAAAAGCATGAATAAAAATCGAAAAGAAAAAAAAAGTATATTTATTTTAATATTTTTTTTGCATCTCAAAAATATTACATCCATACCATCATCATTCGTTAAGTAAATCGTTTTATAGTAATTTAAAATAACAAAGCAATCAGCAAATCTGATAAATTGAATGTTAAACAATGTAGTAATATATAGTCTTTTAGTACTATGCTGTGTAAAACAAAGTATTTTTCATGCAAAATATATTTATTTTTTTGAGAGATGCATATAAATTTTGAATAATTTCTTTTCTGTCGTAAGTATTAATTATTTTACGCAAGCTTAGAACTAATTAAAAATTATATAAATATGACTTTTTACTAATTTTACTTACTTAATTTTTTTTATTTAAGAAGTTTAAACTTTTATTATATACAATTAATTTTATATTACTACAAAACACATATATTATTTTATTAATATTAATATTGACGCAAGAATGGGATATTAATTCAAAATATTTTTACTTTGATAAGTAACATATCTATAAGTTATTTAGTGGTGCGCATTTTTAACGTAATTTATTTTTAGAAGAAAACATATATATATATATATAAGGAAAACTTTTACTTTTCTAGTTAAACTTTGGAGTTTTAAGAATTTCAAGAAAAAAATTGATTTATTAATTCTAATTAATTACTTATACTAAAATTAATCCAGGCTCTCTTTGTTCAAAAAAATAAGGTATGCAAGAATAGAGGGAAATGGAATTTTTTTTTAAAATTTATTCATATTCCTTAATTGAATCTATAAGATACAACATTGAAGATTTCATAAATAAGCTAATAAGATTCTGAACCTTATGTGACATTATTTTAAGGCACATTTATTTTTGTACTTATTTTTTTCTAATTTGTCCAAAATTAATGGGAAGTTGTAAGAGATAAATTTTGTGACATAAATAATATAACAGTTTTTAAGTAAACTTATTTGATTCGATTCCATTCCTTATATAGGGACAGCTTTCAAATACACATGCCTATTTTATTTTATGACGTGTGCTTCGAAAAATAATGTAAGTAAAAACTGCATTAAAAATAATATAAAATATTTGTTACATTTAATAAACTAAGGACATTTTCTCCATCAAAGCCAAAGTTGAAGAAATATATTCGAACACAGAAAGATATATATCGATTCTTCCAGACAGTTGTTTATGGGAAAACAGTAACTCTTCAAAAAATAAGATAAAATAAAAGCTTCCTCCCGTCAAAACAAAAGTAAACAAAGAAAAGGACATCTTGAAGCTCAGACAAAAAACAAGATCTGAAACAAAAGATAATATGTTCAGCTGGTGAATGTCTGACAACAGTTGAAATGGGTTGCAGCTGCAAAACAGCTATTTCGTATACAGCAATTTCAATACAAATACATCTAATTTAACTTTAAGTATTAAAAGAACAAACATAACTTATTTTAGTTAATAAAATATTACTTAACTTGATACAAATGTGTTGTGATTACATATTTTGCTTTTTTTACAAGGTGTATAACTTTTTTATGAACTGATCAAATTAAAGGAAAAAATTAAGTTATATTATAAATCTATATTTTTGGGGGTCAAATTTCTTGATTTAAAAATAATGCTAGAAATAAGGAAGTTTTTTCTTTTTTTTTATTTTATTATTTTTTCTGTAATAAGAACCTTGTGTAAAGAATTCAATATTCGCTGACTTTCCAACGTTAGACACGCGTCAGTTCGGTCAACAAAAACGGAAAAGTAAAGCTTTGAGCAATAGAAAATCGTATTTGAGGACATGCAATGCATTTATATATTAAGGAAAACAAGAATTGCATTCAAAGATGAAAAAAAAAGTTTTTGCAGTTTCCCTACCTCATCCTAAATGCTTTTGACAGGACAACCTCAGAAGAATACCGAAGCCACAACATGCGACAGTTACACCCTCTCTCCAGGTAATCTTCAATAATGTTTCATTGACGTGGTGTGGTACTCTCATCCGTAAGAGTACTCGATATCACTTCACATCATCACACAACGGTCTTTAAAGATAAAGATCTCGATATCATTTCCATTTGTAATCCAGCCCTCACCTTAGATGTGCAATATTCGATAACATTCCTGCCCTGATTGCATATGCCTTGTTGTCTCCCAACCCTTATATATCAATTGAATAAATGTGAGTTCATCCGACTGACAATAAGTTCCGGTGTGTCAAGTGGCCACCGAACCAATATAATGCAATTTAATTTAAAAAAAAACATTCACAATTTACAGAAACAGGTTTAAATTAATAAATAAAGACCGTAGAAGCCAAATACATACAAGAATAAAAAAAAATTCAGTTAAAGCTATAAAAACTAACCGCTAGAGCTCCAATTGCAACAAGAAGCAACTCCACCTCAACCGGCCAGAACCTGTATCTCCAGGTGAACTTATCTCCTCATTTAGATTCCTCAGCAAGTTAACATACAGTTACGGTTACAGAACTTTCGTTGCGGCTCAATTATTGAGGCTCTATCTCTTTGCAGCTCCATTACCTAATCGGCAATATGGCTCAAGAGCTCCTAATATTTCCTTGGATCCTTACTATCTGATTCTAGGTTATGGTTTCTTAAACTCGACGTTGCACCTAAGATGACCTTATTGACATGTTTACGAAATCACTTTAATATTGCCTTTGGAATTGTATGGTTAACGAAGCAAAAACATTTGCTACTCGAAATCACAATTAATCCTTCAGTGCATAGTATTGGGCAATATTCTCTTATTAAGTGATGTTACAACTATGTATGTAACAGTTGTGGACATTGCTTTCATTGAATATTGTACTTGACTACTGTATACATATATTGATCTTCAGAGGAGATGCTGATAGTTGAATGAACGGGTAATGGTCTCGAGCAATTGTTTGCCTTGTTTAATTGAAATTTACAAGCATAATGTCTTCAATAGGACAATCTGGGCTAATTGCCTTTTTAGAATTGATTCTTTAATCGAGAATTAACACAAAAGGAAAGAGCAACATTTTGATTGATTAATCTACTTGAATAAATCCCAATGTATTGCAATGCTTATTCTTTGCCATATAAACATAAATATAATCAAACATAAGACAAAAAAAAGGTATAAGCACATCATATCAGTATTTAAAAGCACATGCTCAAATCAAAATGCTGACGACTTCAACGTTTGTCTAGTTTGTAAATGTGAGGAATGGCGTTTTCGCAAACATCCGATTACTTATGGCTGACAGCTATTAATTATAATAATACTTTGCAATAATTCCGTTTCATTATACAATGATTTTATATCAAAAATTTATGATATGCAGTCAATGATTTTAAGATTTGAAAGTTAAATTTGTTTTTTTGGAAAAATGACCATCCTTTAGTGTTATTTCTCTGCACGAGTTGTTCAGAAATAAACAAGATTCAAATACTATTAAAATTATTCGAAATGATTTCTGAACAAGAAAATTACTTATATTTATTCAGTTTTTACTTTGTAAATAAGATGAAAAAGCTCGTTTACTTGAAGTTACTTAACTTGAAGTAAGTTATTGCAAAACTATTCATTATTATATTGAAAGCACTCTTAATATTATATTTTAGTTTCAGTTGTAGGTACATTTTTGTATTCAGTGTTACAATATCGGTAATAATTTTTTTTTAAATTCAAAGTTCATATTGTATTTCAGTTATTTTTAGAAGAATTGAAGAACAAAAGAGTAATCGTAATTATATTACATTTTTATTTTAATTCTACATGAGAGTAATCGTATATCACTAAATGTTTTAGAAAGATATGTATACAGTAGAATATTATTATTATTTGTAATTATTTCAAATCATTTAAAAAAGAAAAACCTTCTTTTACAGATTTACAAAAATAAAAATATTTTACCCATAGTCTAATTAATTGTTAATTTAACTTTCCTTTCTTTCAGTTTCTTCGTAAAAAGCATCAGTAGCATAAAAAATGGATCGGAAGGTAAGTAAAATATGAAGTAAAGAAACTAAAATGTAATATTAATGTAATTGAATTACATAATTCCACAGTAAAATAACAATACTTAATTAGTTTATCCAATGTAATAAATCACAAGTTCACAGGTGAGAAATATTAATAACAAAACAAAAAAACATGAAAAGAAATATTTATAACTGAATAAGTAATATTTCACCAGGATAAGAAATATTTCATCTTCAGCCGAATTCCCGACACATACATAAAACCACAAATAACAATTGGACAATTGTCAGCATAACATACATAATATCACAACTTCGAATCTGAAAGTTACTGTTCATATTCGTAACATTAAATCACGTTTGAAAAATAAATATAACTATCCTTTATTCATAACAAATACACAAAGAAAACTTGGAAATAATTTATCAAAATAACATGAGACACATACTAATTTTTTTCAAGGCTAATAACTTATAGTTTTATTTGGATGATGAATATTTGTCGTAACTCTATATTTCTAGCTAAAAGCAACCATCCAATTCTTTCACCGTGACAGTGTTAGCTCTCATTGGTTCTCAAGTTCTATTCTTCCACCAGATCATTTTCATTGTAGTTTATATATATTTATCCATACATTCTGTGACATTTCGATCGATGAATCATTTGATACGAGGGATACACGACGCAATTTCCTCTTCTGTCTTGATTACTCTCGGCATATCACTCATGTTAGCGATTCTGGCAGTTACCACATCTTTTGAAAGATCAATCAGTGTTGGTGAAACTAATACCTGTTTGGCAGTCTTATTTCCTTGATTTAGATTGGTGTGAAATGTGGTAACATCTTAGCTAATTTGGTAGATATAGGAGTTTCATTATTGCAATAATAGCATTCGCATGAATTACTAGTTTTATGTAAGATATCTTTTAGTTTCCCATTGATAATTAATTGTTGAAGAACAGCATTTAAAATATTACATATGAAGTTTGCCATTTCTTTAACCATTAGTTGTACTTCACTCAAAATTGTACTTTTAACATATTAATTGAGGACCCAATCGTTATACGATCGTCCTCTTTCACAATTGTTTAGTGTGTTATGCCCTCTAACAGCATTTTATACAAAAAAATATTTAACTATAGTGTGGAATACCAAAATGTGAAAATGGACTTCATCTATTTTATTTTTTATCTATACATGGGCTTAAAGAATAATGATGAAAACACGTGCAATATTATAATTTAGATTTCAGTTACAAAAACGTGAAAAATATTTCGTATTTGTAGAACTCTTTTTGTAACAGGAATTAATTCATCGTTGACATCATAAAATGACAAATAAATAGCAATTTTTCCCTTTATCCAATGTCTCGAAAATCGAATTACAGAATGTTGAAAATCATTTCATTTCTGAAGTAGGAGCTTACTTAAATAAAAATATGAATAAATTAGTTTACATTAGAATAAAAAAAATGCATTTTTAACATACATATAACATATATTTTAAACATATAACATACGTAACATACTATCTTACATAATTTTACTGCCTATATATATTAGAAAACTATAGTAAAGCTACATTTTCACTATTTTAAGATACCGAACTAACTTAACAAACATAATATAATTTCCTAAATTTTAAGCAGATGATAGTGAAACTTAAAATACAACAAGCAAAATAAAGAAAAATGCTCTACATTTAAGGTTGCTGAAATGTAAATCAATACGAGATAGTGCGAATTAGATAAATAAGCCATTGCATGTTTTTTTTTTTTGAAAAACGGCTAATGCATTATTTAAAAAGAAGTTCACAGTCCATTACTTTTGCAAAATTTATTTCCTTAATAATATCTGTATATTCATGGTTTTATATTATTCATACAGTCTATGATAATCTTTCTTTCAACACATAGTGACTTAGTTATAATAAGTTGACAATTCTAACTGTATAATTTTCAAATTTCAAAGAAATTTGACTATATTCGTAAACAAATTACAATTATTTTCAGTAGCTAAAGATTTTGTTTGAAATTATTTCCAGGAATATATTATTGCATTTGTACTTATTGGAGCATTCTATAAAACGAACTTAGGAAACATTAATATATTCAATGTAAATGGCAGGATTTCACCTTTAATTCGTGCATTGTATAATATTCACATAATGATAACACAAAAAGACAATTCTCATTTTGTTATTTGAGATACAATAGATTTTGTTTAATAAAACAAGATTTCTTCAAGCTTAATTTTGAGTTCAGTTCTTTTTTAAATTCCTAATTTTCTCGAAATGAGTTCTGATAAAAATTCCAACATCATCTATTTACAGCAACAACTTCATCACTAAATAAATGTGTGTAAGGTGCAATAACACACAAATGTCTCACTCTTACTTTCGCTAAATGTTTTATTTGACTCGTGTTATCCATAATTATACTGTTTATAACTTTTTTTTTTTTTTCATTTTTTCAAATTATATGAAAACATTTAAGGTGTTCATAATTCTTAGAAGTAGAAGAAAGATATACGTATGTTTATGTACTTCAGAAGAAAAATAGGCATTGTGGAAAGATGAAGACTATTTGATTAAATTTCCACACACGTATAACTTTTCAAACAGAAACTTATACAGTACTTAAATCTGACATAAAAATTCTTTAGCTTTATATGCTTTTTGATCAGTCATATCCGGAACCACGACCGTATAAAATTACAGATTTCTTGGATAATCGAGCGTCAATATAATGTTAACCGAGATATCAAAGACAAGTCAATTTAGAGGATTACTTAAATATTAAAATATGTAATTATTGAGATTATGCACAAACAGTACATGTGTAGAAGATTAAAATATCCGAAAAAATATGTTGTAATTCATACAACTAGACAATTAAATTCAAACATGAAAAATTAATTCAATTCGATACATATCTAATTATGAGAAATACTTCACAAAAAGAAAATGATAGTGAAAATATGCCATAACAAGATGATCAATAGAAAGAATGACCACGATTTGCGTAAATTTGTCATAAAATTTAGAATTATCCACAAATTTATGAGTAGAACAAAATTGCATAGTTAGCATATTCGACAATTTTGATAAATGCACCAAGAAGTCTATTCTCAAGAGGCTCAAACTTCATTTTGAAGTGCTGCTTCATCTTCATTCAGTTCTACCACGTGAGCCGGGATTATTTCAGGGTTCAAAAAGTTTTGATCCAATACAAACATATGGGATTATTATTGCCTTTCTTTTCCATGGATTTCTCTTATAAATTTTTTGCTGTGTTGACGGAGATTTTGGATTTTAAATTTTAAGATTGATTGAGATTTATTTAAAATGCTTCTAAATGATTACATAAATATCAATTAGGTTTCTTAAATGATTTTTTAAGCACCTAGATTTTTTTTATCTATTAATACTGTTGGATTTGTGGTTGATATTTTAGATGGTGATTTGTTATATATATATTTACATTTTATTCTTACATAAATGTATACACCCATCCAACTACCCACAATCACACACACACACACACACATACACACACACACACACACACACAAATATATATATATATATACATACCACTGTTTCTGACCCACGTATATTATTGCGAGATGCAAAGATTTACTAGTATTTTCGGGAATTTAAAGCACTACCACAACGGTTCTGGCAGCCACAAAACTCTAGGGAAATTGTTCCTCTCAGAAAGCATCGGTGTTGTGTCGCACAAAGGGTTTAATATGCCCTTATAAAACTGAGATTAAGGTCAGATTTGATGACCATAAACATCATGCAATAGGACTCCGTGGACCGATCCATAAGCCAGGAAATGTATCATGCAGGCAAGCGCAAGCCATTGTGGTGAAATGAAATGGCTCGCGATCCTCCTGGAACCACTTATTACAGCGGATCACTAACGCGGTCTAAGGAAGATTTGTTACCGAAAATAAGATGCGTGAATCTCATACAGTCCATTTCAGTAACAGATATGGACCTCTCAAGATATTGAGAACGATAACCATCCTAATAATGATTACGAATTATTGCTAATACGGATACTGGCGTATTGTTTGGAAATAATAGTGAATATATGATTGCATATTTTATGCAATATACCAAGATCAATAGATATGTATTCATTAGTGAATGACACATGTGTCGGAAATTGCAAATTCACTATCATTTACTGAAGAAAGTATTAATTGAGTTCAAATGTATAGAAAATTCTGTACATTGCACAGTTTTTATGAACTACAGTACGTATGAAGTTTTTTTTTTCCATCGACTAAAATACATTATACCACATTCTGACATACGCTTCAGTTACTTCCTACAATATGTTGTTATTGATAGGATGATCCTCAAATAGATTAAATTATTACCGCAATAATTTTGAGATGACTTGAAAAAAGCCTTTCAATACTGAAGGATTTGCAATATCACAGTTAGGGATGTAGATCAGAAAATTTTCTGTTAGTGTCTCGTATGGAGATCTTTCTTGAAATTGCACCTGCGTTTTCTTATATTATAGTTTGAGAGACCACAGACAAAATGAAAGTTCATACCCGAACTAGAATATCGAATCATTTCAAATAACAAATAATATTGCACAAGGAGAGAAATCACATCTGCAATCCCCACTCATTTCATAAGTCTCTTAGTAGTTATCTCATTTTTTAGAGTAAAGCCATATGTTCTAAGATTTAAAAGTGTTCTTCCGGAGTTTTCCATGGCATCTGAAAGTTTTCTCTAAATTTCTGAAATTGCCCATATACAAAAAAAAAATAGTTACCTTTCTTGCATTCACTTTATTTATAAATAGAAAAGGATAATACCTAAAAGTTTTATGTTTGTCCAAAGTTCAGTTTTTCTATGTGAATCTTATGTAGAAGGTAAAGATTATTTCATTATTAATTACACTTAGAAGGTATTAACTCATTTAAAAAAGAGTATACATAAAGGCAAATTCAAATATAAAATTAACAATGTAAAAAAAAAGATTATAATAAAACTAGATTTTTATCGCCGGTTTTAAAAAGAAATTGACAGCTTTTATACATAATATTTTCTCAATAATTTAATTTAAGTACATATGAAATACACACACACAATTTACTTCCATTAAACTAAATTTGCTATGCATATAAATACTATGGATACTTCATTTCTAAAAGCAAATCTTTTTTTCATTATATGAAAGATTGAAACCTTAAATTTTATTCTAAGGTATAAAATACGCCTTTTACGAACGGTAAATCATTTACTTACTAACTTTGACGTAAATGGAATAAAGTATAATTAAAATTTCTTTTATCACTCTGCTCATGGAAATACTATAACAAAACACTGGAGCATAATCTTTGTAAGAAATTAAGTTTCTAAGGTAAAGAAATGGTGTTTTATTTAATTCTCGAAACAGACTAAAAAGAAAACAAATTCTATCGAAAGATGTACTTCAACTACTGGTAGCTATAAGTTGTAGCAAAATCCATTCTGTTGGCCCCTCTTGTAGATTCTTTACTTATGGAAGCGGTTTTCATTTTAAGAAAACTAAAAATTGATGACAGAACAAGTGAGGCAGGAACAAATACAAATCGCTCTATCTTCTTGGACAAAGTGAGGAAAGCCCTCTTTCTAACAAAACTTCATGGATTATTCATCGAGAGAAGAACACCTCCTCCTTCAGGAATTCACCTTACAATTTGGATCGAAGAAGGAACAAAGTAACAAAATGAAGGTAGATGGATCCTCTGCAAGGTATATTTAATTTCCGATAAGATAAAATAATTCCATGCTATAAGATGTAAAGAATTATGGAGAAGTACTCGTTGAAATGTTTAATGAAGTATTCAAATCATATCACTTTTTTTTTAAATTTGATGGAATGTTTGTCTTTAGAATCAAAAATAAAAGAAAAATAAATACAAAAAAAATATTTATACTATGTGAAAATATATATTTTATTTTAAAAAAAAAAATGTTTCATCTTTCTATGATATGTGGAATTTACATTTGAAGATAAACATTGAGAAAGGTTTGAAATAAAACAAAATATACGTAGAAAACATTTCATGTTTTCTTAGAGTTGAATTGTTAAGTAAAAATATTACATAGTACCTAAACTTATTATTTTAACAATTCTTCTTTAAAAAGTAAATATATCGATACATTTATATCAAGAACATATCTATTATTTTAACATTCTTAAGATTAAAGAAATTATAAGATGAACTTTTTACTCAGACGTATCTACTACATTTTAACATTACAAGGTAAGCGAGGATTTAAGTCATCGTTTGACTATCATGCTGAAATTTCATTGAATGAATATGATATCACCGTTTTCAATAAACTCTTTATTCTACAAATTATTTTACTTGTTAAAAGACTTACAGGGATGAAGATAAATTGAAACATTTAATACATTTTGTACGTATTATATCACATGGAAAGATATTGAAGATAAAATAGCAATTATTCATCCATATGCAGTTATATTTGCTTACTTATATATATATTGAACTTGTGTGTCCTATGTTCTCTTGAACCTGTGTGTCCAAAGGGCTCTCTATGATCAGGCCACGCATTGCTGCACTTTCTTCTGTGTGGTCCACATAATCACGTAGAACTAGCTAAGCCTAAACAGGAAACAAAAGATGAGTTGCACTATTAACTGCAGAATACAGAATGTAAATATCATTTTTTTAGCTTAGAAGTTATTAAAGGTGAAAGTTATAAAGATAATTCTAAGGTACGATATATATATATATGTGTGTGTGTGTGTATATAGTGCCACAAAGTTCATAGCCATAAATGAGAGCAAAATTAAAACACTCATTTAAAGAATCAGTGTTCCCGGATTCACAAATCCCAGAGAATAGTATTTAAAATTCATGTAAGAGTTTGCTTGTTTAATTTTTCTTATTCTTTCACTAGAATCTTAAAACCTTTGAGAATAATATTCTTTACGTTTCCATAAGATGGTTCTGCAAAATTTTGCAGAAATATAATAAGCCATATATTCTCATTCTAGTGGAGTTCTCAGTCAAGTAATGCTGCTCCCATTTTGTAGAGTTACTAAACGACATTAATCCAGTAAAAATTGCATATTCAATCCAGCTTGTCCTTATGTCTACGTGGTAATACATATATACCAAATAGATGCTTACTTTCTTTTTCTGTGAGAAACATCGAAACCGATTTAAATTATTTTGTAGTCATGGTCGAGATAGCAGGCCTTTGAAAAGGCAAACTTAATTGATAATACGATATATGATTATCAATATAGGATCGTATAATCAATATATCCTATATTGATTATACGATCAAGATGCATGTTATCAAAATCAACATATATCCGAGCACATAAACAGGTAGATGGATAGATGGATGGATGGAGGGAGGGAGGGAGGGATGGACGGATGGACGGACAGACAGACAGACAGATAATTTTATATATACATAAACACACATATGTGTGTGTAATGATCTCACAACATAAAACAATGGCATTTTCTAATTTTTCCCTTTCTCTAACACATTAGCAATGTGTTCAACCTAGGTTGTAGATACAGTTCTAATTATTCCTTAATTTATGCGATAAATAGCTCATAAAATCGGCTGAATCGACTTTCCTATCGTCGTAAATATGTAGGAAAGAATCTCTACTAGACGGATAGATACCATCAAAGTCCCTTAAAAACTATTCCTCTTTTACTAAATGAGTTACCTATTTGATTACTACGTAACTTGAATGAATGACTCAGTCACTCAATATAAATTCAAAGGCAAGGTAAAATTTTCTTTCGTTTGACTTAATAGAGAAGGCGAAGCTAAGCCTCTTGTTTTATCCATTTTAACAATATATATTTATTGCGTCTCTCATCAAAATGAATAAACAGTCTAAACAACAACTTATATACATATACACAAACACGTACGTATGCATGCACACGCATACACACACACATATATATATATATATATATATGTGTGTGTGTGTGTGTGTATATATATGTGTGTGTGTGTATATATATATATGTGTGTGTATCTATTTCTTAGTAATATACACCATTGTTTGAGTATTTGCCAACGTAACAGAACACCTCAGATAACCATTATAAATTGTGATTTAAACAAAACAATGCACACAAATATTTTTCATGTGAAAGATCATCTTAAAGGGATACTTAATTGTGAAAAGAAAGACATATGTTAAATTATCAGCAATCTTATTTCTCTTGTTTTAAAAAGTTTATAATTTTTATTCAAAACTTATATAAAAAAGGATATATACATATTATTTTTAAATTTCGCAATATTTTTCCTATTTTATTTTATTAATGGAAAGTATTTTAAATCAATTGCGGCATTATCTTCCAATACTCTTGATATATTTTAATTGTATAAATGATCTTATGAAAAATATAAATAAAATTAAATTAAGTTTGTTTTCATGAACACCTTCTGAAACTGGCCCTTAATATTTTCTTCTTATTTACAAATCGTTCTTCAAACAAATATTTTCCTTTTATGAAATTTAATTAATTTTTGTTTACTTCTTAATGGTATAAATATATTCCACATTAATTTCAGTAATTCAACTTCCAGCTTAACAAAATCTTATAAAAATTTTTTAAAGACATTTAAAAGATTTTAAACATTTTTCCATGAGAAGTAAATATATCATGCAAACAAAACGTTTATAAAATTAGGAATTTTTTTCTGAACTGTGAAATATTTTAAAAATTTCCGCTAAATTATTTCATCAAATTCACTGCTCAGAAAAACAAATTATTTTTACATATTGTTTTAAACTTCTGAATTCATTTTTGCTCTCGGTTTTAATTTTATTTAATTTTAAACTGTTTTTTTCTATATCTTTACAATATTTATTTTTTATTAATATGTTGTTTTGCTTTTATAAATATGAGTCAATGCTTTTGTTACTGTTTTAAAACTATGTATGTAATTCATGATATTTTTATCATTTTTTTTTTAATTATAATTGATTTTTTGTGGACTTTATTTACCTATTCATAGGCATTAGATGCTAGTCGTAATTCTTAAGATATTTAACTTTGAAAAATTTCTATCAAGGTATATGGAATATTATTTCTTATATAGAATAATTTAGCGAATTCGATAATGATTTAAAGACTCATGATCGAAACGTAGTAACATTAGGAATCATTTATTGGTATTACATTGATCTTAACTTCAATGTTTAGTACAATAATAAATTAATGCATTTTTGACTTATTTCATTTTGAATATTCAGGATATTCAATTTTCTAATAATGTAAGTTTCAAAATTTGTAACATGCTCATGTCACCTAAAGAATTTCAGCATGTTATGGTTTTATGAGAAGTAAAATTTCTTTATTTGTAAAAGAGATTTATATTGTTTTACTTTCCAACTGTATATGAGAAGAGGTTTTCAAAACAGGTATTCAGGGTATAAGTATTGAATATTTGATTCAGAATTTGAAGAAATTCATATTGATGGAGTGAGAATACCGTCTAGAATGTAACAAATATAAATGTTGTAGAAATATATGTCTCTCCAATAGGTACCATTTCAAAGTAACAAATGAAAAGTGATTTACAATCCTTTATTGAAGTAAATGAAACCGTAAAAGGAATAGAAAAATATTATTTGGGTATAGTTTAGCATATAAAAATTGATATATTGAGGTATTTTAACACACATACACATTTATTACTGTGCTAGTTGTAGGTAATATATGACTTGTACTTGAATACAAAGTATTTATTTAGGACGAAAAATTAAGTTTCTTGCTTTTAGAAAGAGAGCAAATTTATAAATGTTTAAATTTGATACCTTAAAATTCTATTTTATAGTATGCATTAACTGGAAGCAAAAATGTGAATATAGTAATATTTCGTAAAGTTATACTTTTAGTTCCAACTTTGAAAGGATGAAGCATGTGGAAACATATAAATGTCAATTATGATTTCTATAATTTTTTTTAATAAACGAGATTCAGAATTTTTTTTTATTTATGTTAGATTTTAATTTAAATACAATCAGTTGGATTCCACTGTATTGATTATATATGCTATTTATATTTAGTAGAGACCAATGAAAAGTTGGATCAAAACCTGCTCCCAAAACCTCTTTTATTAAAAAGAAATTACTCTAAAATAAAATTAAAACTACAAAGCTCAGAAATATATTGAACAAAATATGAATATACTTATCTATTCACTTTCTTAAAATTTAATATTACACCTTTATTTTATATATTATCAAATAGATTTATTTGAAAAAAAATTGGGGTATACATTAATAAAAGTTAGGAAAGGAACGTTATTATACATTTTTAAGGCATTTACTTCCTCTGTGGAGCATGAGAAATATGTTGATTTAAGCTTCTACAGTTATCAAAATGGATATTGTATTCGTGTAGTGATAGGATAGGTTATTCAGGAACTCCTTATATATATATGCTATTTGTAATTTTGAAGTTTTCTTAATATTCAATTGACATATGGGATCTTATTGTAGTTTCTAAATAGAGTTTTGAGAAATTTAATATTAATAAGTTTACGTCACATGAAAAATTTAATTATTTAGATATGTTAGTCTGAAAATAAAACTATTTATTTTTAATAATATGATATATAAACAGATTTAATGAGAAGATTTATAAACATATTAAAGGCTTTTATAAAGATGGCTTTTCAAGTAATTTTTTACCTGAAGTAAATTTATATTTTTTTTAAGTCTTGTTTCTTTTTCTTTTTTTTCTTTATCATTTAGCAATCAGTTCCGTTTTAAATTCAGTACTTTCACTTGAATTATTACTGTCTTATACTAATACTTACACTTATTTTCTGTCTGACAGAGAGCATTACTATACTTCTTGTTTCACAATGATCGGGAAATTCTTGGATTTGTAAGTGGGAGAGTGTTTCGTTGTGATTGCTATTCATGTTTATCATGTAATTTTCCTTAATCTTTTTAATGTCGTTCATTTATTTCTGAGATTTTAACTTTATTATTCTCTTAGAGTTTTAATATCCTCTTTATCTACATGTATATTTTACTCCATATCTTCTGTTATAAATTTTTCTATTTAAATATTTTGTTTGTTTGTTTTAGAATTAAAATAATTTTGATATTGTCTTATAACATTTGTTGTTGGAATTGTTGATTACCAGTAAAACTTTGTTTAACCACCTAATTTGTCAAAAGCTAGGAACAGAAGTTATAAATAATATATTTTGTTTTCTTTATGGTATCTTGTTTTAAGTTTTCTTTACTTTTTGTAACTTGGTTTTGAACTTACACACTCATGATTTGAACTTTAATTTCTTGCTGTTTTTTTTATAAATTTAGTATTATTCAAATACACTAATTTATTTCTTATTTGTTTCTTTACGTGATTTTTTTCTGTCTGTTACGTTAAAAAAATATTTTCTTGAATTTCTCCATAATCTAAATTAATTTTGTAAGCTTTATAAGAACTATTTTCTTAAAAAAATTACCTTACCTTTTATCCATGTTTCTGCATCAATTTTATATATATATATATATATATATATATATATTAACGTTATTCGGAAACCTTTATAGGTAGTACTTTCAACCTTAAGGAAGGAATGTCTGATGCCAATTTAAAATTCTTTGCCTTCGCTGGTCGAGTTTTCAGCGAACAATTTAAGCTTCTTTTTTTGTAAATAAATTGTTGCTGTGTTTCATCACAATATATACAGAGTGTTAAATTTTAAAGAGTACCCATTTGTATTTTGTATTTTCCACATCTATAATGCACGTAGTAAGACTTCCAATATCATTACTTATTTAATATGTTGTACTTAAAAAGCGGATATCGTTTTTCTCACTTTTTAAATGCGAAAATTCATTTCTCAAACATAAATTCATATGAACATAATTAGTAATTTTCAATCCGATTCTGCGCAAATGATTTCAGTAAATCGTCGGCTTCCTTCAAACTTTTTATTACTTTTTTTATTTTTGAAAGCTCATTTCGTTAAATTAAGAATGGAAACAATAATTATCATCTACGTCAATAAATTCTTTGATTTTAATGAATTCCGAAGTGTACCTGGACATAATTCAAACTTTTACTGCTTCACTTGTGATACAGAATAGTTACTGCTAGTTTCTACGAAACGGAGCACCTCTACACAGGGCAAACCTAACAATGAATGTGCTTAAGGAATTATTTGATGACCATTTAATTTCAATAGACCTCTGGCCACCAAAGTAACCAAACCTCACGTTGTTTAATTTTTTTGTAGAGTTTTCTCCAAGATAAAGTTTTCCATAGAAGTTCTGCAAACATCGATGAATTAATATAAATCATTACTGAAGAATTCTCGTCAATAACACCAACAATGTTGCAAAGTGTATCTAAAAACTTGCATTCCATTTTTGCATTCAAAATGATGACGAACCATTTCATTTATACCATTTGCTGTAAGGAATGATGATGTACACAATTTTAGTTTTTTTTTTTTTTTTTAAATAAAATATATTATTATAGGAGTAAGTAACATTGTGCGATGAAATTTATGTGACTGAAATGTGAAAATTATGTTTGCAAAATATCTTTAGACTTAGATTTACCACTTTAAGTGGGATTTTTTAATGCATGTAATACTAATTATATGCATTACTAATGCATGCAATTTAAAAAAGTACATTAGATGTTATGTTTAAAGCAGTATATATAAAAAATGAAGATTTTTCAATTTTTGTTGGCGGCTTAGCGAAAAAATTAGGAAACGCTTGATACACTGAATGTATGAATACTTATAGTGCGTATCACCATGCAGGTTTTTTTTTTCGAAAATGCCTAGAAATTCTGAAAAATTTAATTTGAATCTTCTTCACTGCGCATGCTCAGATTGAAAAACGTCTCGGTGTTTTCAATCTGAGCATTTTCTCGTCTGCGATGCTCATACTTTCAATTTTAAAATGACTGATTTGTTCATTTCACGTGTTTATCATACTTTTCATTTCAATTCTAATGTTCGAGTTGCATTTCTCCTTATCAATTATTTAACCTAATGTAATACCACTAACTTATTTTCATTTTAGTTTATAATGAGAGATAAAATGAAATTTAGCCCTCCATTTCACGCGATATTAAAAATCCCTAAACTAGCAATATCTGAGGTTATTGGTTCGTATGTCATTCAGTCGAATGTAGTGCTCCAAGTTTGGCGAAATATGGCCAAAATTTATTTAAATGTAAGAATAGATTCACCTGTTGATTATCAAACTGGTTTTTTTAATATTTTTGTTCAAGAAAAACACGGCTACACTCTTATGTGGATATGTATAAAATATTTCTGTTACAATAGCATTACTTATAAAAAATATTTATATATATATATATATATATTTGTTTACTTTCTATAAAAATTAAATTCATTTGAAGAAAATAAATGTAACATGCAGCATTATTTAATTTTATTTTTTAGAACTGATTTAATATTTGATAATTAGTTTTAACTTTAATTAATAATTTTAGTTGTTATTTTATGATGTAAATATTTAAAATTATATATGAAACCTTAAAAAATCTAATATATAAAGATTTATCCTCATTGTGTTGGAATTTACTTCGCTTAATTATTTCATTTATTATATCATACTTTCTATTAAGCAAATTTGCTTTTAACTTCAAATTGTACTTCAAAATTTTAGTCCTCACTTAAAAATTTTCTTTTCCTTCTATCTGGATTGTTCCATTTTTCGATTTACACTTGAGTTGATGGATATACTAGGTAATATGTAATATTTTTCTTTCATTATAATTATCCATGTTTCATAAATTATA
>BMAW01111061.1:0-32707 GCA_019974015.1 Nephila pilipes | reverse complement strand
AGTGGAGAGAAAGCATGGTAGCCACAATGGACAAAATATCGCCTAACAATTCCTCTCGCCAAGTGGTTACGCTACACTGCATTCCAACCGGAAACCGTTACATCAAGAATGCTGATAAGTAGAACACTGATAGATGTGTTACAACAATATTAAGTGAATAGAAATTTCATTCACATTCAAAATCAAATGCTAATTTAGAAAATAAAGATCATAACATAGTTATTAATTTTAAAAATTTAAATGGGTTAAAGTCGGAAGTAGAGTGTCCCGTAGGTGATTGGCGACAAAACTTGGCAACTTTTTGGAAAGGTTGCCAAAAATGCATGGTTTAAGCATAGAGTATGCTGAGGGTTACCATAATGAATCGCCACTTTTAAATCATTATCACCCCAAAGATTCGTCAAACACTTAGGGACACCTTTTTTCCCGACTTTAATCTTGAAATGATTTTATTTCCTCATTTAATTATCCTGAAAGTTTTCAAAATGGTATAAAGTTTTACGGGGAATCAGTATTTAGCTTAGCATCTAATTTGTTATTAAAATGTCCAAACTGAATATTCCATCTCCTTCTGTACATCCCCAAAAGTGAACAAAATGCACAGTTTGAAGACTGCATTTGTTTTTGGCTTGAGAATTATTGGAATTGGACATTCTGCTGTCAAAAAAGCTGTGTTCAGCTATGAATTTGAACATTCCATCTAAGACAACTTACAGTTGTCTTGAAAAAAAGTTAAAAAATGTTTCCAGTAATATGGCACATAAAATTATGAATTACGCTGCCACTGAATTTAACGAGTAAAATAATTTTGCTGAAATTGTTCAGTGTAACGTGTCAGTCAATGAAACATAGCAGCGAAGAGGACATTTGTCTCTGAATGGATGTGTTAGTGCCATAACCATAAATACTGGCAAAGAGCAAGGCATTGAAATTATGTCAAAATTGCACAGATTTTATCAAAAAATTCCTAAAGGTAGAATTACTTATAAGCGTGTGAAACGTGGGATCATCAAGTGCCATGGATCCATCGGTATCTATCGCATGTTTGAAAGATCAACTCACATGAGAAAATTAAAATGGTTTTGTTCGATTTAAATATTTATGATGAAAATAGTGTCATAAAGTTTGAAAGTTTAGGACACATTCAAAAGCTCGTGTGTCCAAGGCTTATAAATACTGGTAATATAATGATACTTGTAATAGACTACCTCAAAACATAATGAACATTATTGAACCTCATTATATGAAACTATGCCACAAGCATTTACAGAATAAATAATTGCATAGAAAAACACAACGTGCAAATGAAAGTTTTAATGGCATTTTGTGGAAATTTATACCGAAAGAAGTTTTCGATGAGAGAGTTCCACACTCTAAATTATTGAACAACTTGGGGGTCATACAATCTGAACAAATATGTTGCAAGGTTTTGCTCAACTGATGAAGAGCGGATAACTGAATCAAGACGACATTTATCATGTAGTGTGAAAACTTTCCGGAAAAAAAATGGATCTAAAAAAAAAGAAAATTTGCCAAAGATGAGGTAAATGAAAGTTTAACATACAAATTTGGTGAATCTTAGCCTACCACATAGGTAATTTAATGTAAAGGTGTAATGATTTAAACTTTAAATACTTTTCGCTCAAAACTGCTTTTTAAGCATAATGTGTGCACGGTGACAATAATAAATGAAAAAAATTATGAATATATTTGTTTGAAATTTTCTGAACCATATATCAATATTCTTTTCTAGGGGATGTATTCCAGACATTCCTCCCTCTACTTTCGCAGATGAGATTAGCGTAAGTTTAAAATAATCGTTCTTAAGGCAAAGTGTCGAACCACTTCAACTAACCATAAACATGCTTATACAGTTACAAAATTATTCATCGTCACAAATGTTTTCCGAACAATTGCTAGATATTAAAAACAATTGGATAAAACTGCAACCAAATACGCAATGCATTAAATTGACAGACAATTTCTGCAATGTCGTTCAAGCAAGAAATTAATTAATTGAGAGTATCTTCCCATACATACAAAATAATCATTTGGATCATTACTGGCTCAGTAATCGAGCTATTTTTTCAGCCGAAAATGTTGATGTTGACAAAATTAAATTCCAGATACAACAGTTGTTGTCAAGTGATCTGGTGTCTTTAAAATCAATCTACACTGTTGTTGTTGAAAACGAAAATTTAAATTTTCCAATTTAATATTTAAACTTTCTGGATATGCCCTGATTACCACCACATAATCTTCGGGTGAAGATTACCTATTATTCTTCAACGTAATTTGAATTCACCTCGATTATGCAATGGTACACGTTTGGTCATCAAATTTTCACCAGAAATATTCTTGAAGCAAACATTTTGACTGGGAAATTTAAGGGAGAAGTGGTCCAGGTTCCATACATTTCAATGATACCGTCAAAATCTGTGATACCCTTCAAAAGGCTTCAATTTCCAATAACTCGTTAGCTTTCGCTATGATTATGAATAAGTATCTAGGCCAAACAATGTCTATTTCCGATTTAGACTAGGAAAATCCATGTTTTCCCCATGGGCAATTATATGTTGCATGCTCACGTTTGGGAAAACCACCGAATCTAGTTGTGTTAGCAAGAGACAGGATTCAAAGCTAATCGGTTGTGTACCGATTAGCCTGGAATTAATTTAAAATTGAATATTTTTATAATTCAAAGTGATGAATATAATTATTAAAAATAATAAATAATCTACGCTACCTACCTCATTTAAAAATTGTAGTATGTTATCACCTAAGAACTTTGTAAATTACAATTTTATTAAAAAACTATATTTGAATATGAAATGAATAAAGTACGAGGCATGTTTTTTAAGTAAGTACCGTTTTGAAATTAAAAAAAGACGTGCAAAGATATCACAATAATTTTATTTTTACATGAAAGCCTGAACCTTAATCTACTTTTCTACATAATTTCCGTGAATATTGAGGTACTTGTCATAACGTGGCACCAGTTTTTGAATACCCTCCTCATAAAATTCTGCCGCCTGACTTGTTAACCACTGTATCACAAATGTTTTGACTTCGTTATCGTCTTGAAGACGCTGACCACCCAGGTGTTTCTTCAAGTGCAGGAACAAATGGTAGTCCCTGGGCGCCAGATCAGGGCTGTATGGAGGATGATCTAGAGTTTCCCATTTAAAAGATTTGATGAGATCTTTGGTCCGATTAGCCACATGTGGACGGGCATTGTCATGCAGCAAAACGATACCCTTACTCAACTTGCCATGTCTTTTGTTCTGGATTGCACGACGCAGATTGTTCAATGTCTCACAATAAGACGCTGCATTGATTGTCTCATTACGAGGCAGAAACTCCAATAGCAATAATCCTTTTCTGTCCCAAAAAACTGTGCACATGATTTTCCGGGCAGAAATTGTTTGCTTAAACTTCACTCTTTTGGGTGATGATGAATGTCGCCATTCCATGGATTGTTGTTTCGATTCTGGTGTGACGTAGGCCACCCATGTTTCGTCACCATTAACAATTTGGTCTAAAAAATCTTCACCTTCATTGCAGTACCGCTCAAGGAAAGTCAATGCACTGCTTAAACGTTGGGTTTTGTGCAAATCCGTTAACATTTTTGGAACCCAACGTGAACACAATTTCCGGTAATTCAAGTTCTCGGTCACAATGCGATACAAAACACTACGAGAACATTGAGGAAAGCAGTCGGACAATGATGAAAATGTAAAGCGTCTGTTTTCTCTCACCTTTTCGTCCACTTTCTGCACCAAATCTTTATTAACGACCGAAGGACGCCAACTCCGTTCTTCATCATGCACATTTGTGCGGTCATCTTTAAATGCTCTCACCCATTTCCTTACCATTCCATCACTCATAATGTTTTCTCCGTAAACTTCTCAGATCTCACGATGAATATCGATCAATTTTACGCCTTTAGCACTAAGAAATCGTATAACAGCCCGTACTTCACAATCAGCGGGACTCCCGATTGTCGGAGGCATCTTAAACACTCAGTAAACAACGTATACAATGAAGAATCAGACTGTAATGGCGTCAGTGCGTAGACAAGAGATGTATGTAACCAGCGAGCATGCGCGGAACGCCGACCGGAGCGCTGCGGCGGCGGAATCGCAAAACGGCACTTACTTAAAAAACATGCCTCGTATAAACTTCAAAATTTTATATTGATTTGTGCTTCATATTAACCCCACGAAAATTTCCATCAGTTGCCTCCACACAAATTTTGACATAATGCTCAAATCTCAATCCCGTGGGATTTTATATCGGCTTCAACATTTTCATCTTTATTCCTAAATAATAATTTGACTGTAATAAATAATTTATTACGATATAATTCAAAGTATAACTTAGTCACAGCAACGTGTGGCCGGGTCTGATAGTTAATTATAAGAATGCAGAAATGGGTCTTGTTTATTTGTTTGCTTATGATGAATATAAGTCATTGAAATGAAATTTGTATATTTTATTTTGCTTTTATTTATCCTTAAGAAAATCGCTAAAATGTGCAAGAACATTACAAATTTATTTGAAATATATTTTGTAAAGAATTTTAATAAATTAAGCAAACATGTCCTGAAAATAATTTAATTGAAACATATAAAAAGGAAGAATAAATAATGGTAAATTCTAAGTTCTTATGCAATACACATTTTTTTTAAATTTAGTTAGATAAAAATATTCACTAAGTATCTGTTTATTCAATAGAAAACAGAAACATGCAAACAAATTTTTACACATTGTGAATAATTTTGTTACAAGTAAAATTACTTAAAATATGTATTATTTGAAATGTTATACTTTAAAATTATTTCATTAACAATAAATCAATGGAAGCTTTTGCAAAAAGACATATAAAATTAGAAAAAAAATCTATAAGGCTTCAAAGATTTTTTTTACAATTTTAATTCAGTTTATTTACGCTCTAGTGAATCAATGATTTTCAAATAATGTGAATTTATTTGCTATAGAGAACATATTGAATTTTAGAATTAAAATGTATGTTTTTAGCAAGTGATGAGTATGTACATTTTACAAGTGACGAGTATATATATTGAAAATCAAAATAAATTTTAATTTTGAAAGGAAAAATTATTGTATGAAAAAAACATTTTAGTCGAGTCTCATTTTCTGAAACAAAATAATTTTTTTCAATTTACATTCACGTTACTCTTAAGAAATGAAATATATTTTTAGCTCTTTCATAATATGTATATATATATATATATATATATATCTTTTAAGTAAAAGGAAATTTTGTATTGAAGTTTCAAAGTAAAAATTATCTGTCATTTTTTTTTTTTTACTAAATGTGTTTCTTTCTTGAATTCTTTATTCACTTTTGTACTTTATTAAAACTAAAAAATAGTTTAACTATACACTAAGGTATGAAAGACTTTAGTTATTATTTCGTACGTGAGCAAATACTACTTTTTCGATGGTTGTCCTTGCTTCATGAATTAAATTATTAAGTAACTGAAGTAATGATGTTTAAGTTATAACATTATGTTAATATAATGTTGTTTCTTCTACAAATGTAGTTTTTATTTTGTTTTCGGAATCGGAATAATACAGAACTGTTTTTGAATTTAAAACGTTTTGTTAGTCAATTTAATAAAAATTGTATTTTAATATATTACATTTAAAGCTCCATTAGCGGTGATCTCGGTATTATATTAAATCGATTGACGAACAATAATATTTTTGATAAATCATGAATTCCAGTCCTAATTCATTCAAGTTTTACGAAATAATAAGATACGCAGAAAATTTTAAAAAATTCAACTTTGAAGTCGATATATGACATGACATTGAATTAGAAACTTTTGAGTATAAGGTAACGTTAATTTCTCATCAAATAATGTGGTTCAGAATTACCAATACATTTTCCAAAGATATCCATTGGGCTTCTAAAACAACAGTAATTTAAGCCAAATTAATATATGCCTGTCAGAATGAGTGAATTATTTAGAATTTCATTATTTTTATGTTTAGAATAAAAGTTTTATTAAATCAGAGTTTAATTGCATAATTAAAGATATATGAAAATGAAAATTTTTTCATAATAAAGAAATTGTTGTATATCGTTCAATAATCATGTGTTATTGGCAAAAGAATTTAGTGCTATTTTCTTTGAATAATAAATAATAAATAATTCAAACTTTTAAAATAAAACATTTAAAAAAAGTTGCAAGTTTATCTGTATTAGAGTATCTGAGGCTGTTTATTGCAATACGCTAATAACCGTAAAATTAGAATTAATATTTTTTATAACTCTTTATAAAATTGTGGCGGCTGCCTACGTCACCTTTTCACGTCACCTTTTTGACTGCGGAGCTGCAAGCTGACTTGAACAAAAGGAGGCAGTAACCTTTGCTCGACACACTTACTTCGCAGATTCCAGACCTGTGAAGGTCGCGTTTTAAAGTTATTGTTAAGTTTGAAATAAATTGTTAGTTCCTGGTATCTTGTGTTTTTTAGTCTTTCGCAGTTATTTATCAAGCCTACACCTTCTGATCTGGAGTCAACCCCCATAAGCTGGTGACCCGGACGTGATTTGAACCCTCAACCTTCTGATACATCCTAATTGCAACCTTCTGATACATCCTTCAGATATACCCAAAACTGCCATTATTACCCCTTTCGGACTTTTCGAATTTCCATTTTTAAACTTTGGTCTTTGTTCTGCCGCGCAAACTTTCCAAAGGTTCATTAATGAAGTTTTGAGAGGACTAGACTATTGTTTCCCTTACTTGGATGACATCCTAATAATTGCCAGTGAAAACCATATGGAGCACAAAATGCATTTGGAAGAAGTTTTCACGCGATTTAAAAATTATGGTATCGTGTTGAACGAGTCCAAATGTGACTTTGGGAAAGATACAATAGATTTTCTTGGGCATACAATTAATGACAAAGGATGTAATCCTCATAGTGAAAAGGTTCAAGCAATAGTAAATTTCTCAAAACCCGTTACTATTTCTGACTTGCGTCGGTTTTTAGGCATGGTAAACTATTATCATAGGTTTATCCCAAATATCGCATCTATTTTGTCACCGTTGAATCAACTGTTAATCGGTGCAAAAAAACGTGACAAAAGGGAGGTTCAGTGGAATCCAGAAAGGGAGAAAAGCTTTGAAGAGATTAAAACAGCTATGGCGAATGCAACGCTTTTATACCATCCTTCAGTAGATGCAAAATTAGCGTTAGTTACAGATTGCAGTGATTTTGCTATGGGAGGAGTCCTGCAAGAAATTTCTTCTGATGGTCCTAGACCTCTTGGAATCTTTTCAAAGAAATTATCTTCTGCACAATGCAAATATTCTACTTACGACAGAGAATTAATGGCAGCTTATAGTGCAATACAACACTTTCGACATCTGTTAGAAGCTCGTATTTTTACTTTATACGTAGATCATAAACCTCTTATCTTCGCGTTTTCACAGAAACATGAAAGACCCCTCCCAGACGATTGAGACATCTAGATTTCATTTCGCAATTCACTACAGACATTAGGTACTTACCAGGTAAGAGTAATGTTGTAGCTGACACTTTATCGACGATTAATGAAATACAGTTTTCCTCACTGTCTGATTTGGAGTTATGGTCGAAGTTTCAGGAAAAAGACGAGGAGTTGAAATCTATTTTAGAAGGTAGAATGGAATTCAGTGGAAAGCTGATAAAAATTCAAATGTCTGGTGGCGCTAAATCGTTATATGCGGATAACTCTACAGGCGTTAACAGATTCTATGTTCCTCATCAATTAAGACGCAAAGTTTTTAATGAGTTACATACTTTGTCTCACCCAGGGATGCGCGCTATTAAACATCTCATAGGATCTAAATATGTTTGGCCAGATATGAATAGGGATATCGGCATGTGGTGCAAAACTTGCATCGATTGTCAGCAGTCTAAGGTACACTTAAACACCTGGGTTTCTCGATTCGGCACGCCTCAGAGGTTCACTTGTGATAGGTGCATAGGAACATCTGATGAGCCGGTGGAGCAGGAACCAGCATATCAAACAAGATCCGGCAGGAAAGTAAGGTTTCGTCTCCCTTCGTAAGACTGGAGGGGGAGTCATGTGGCGGCTGCCTACGTCACCTTTTGACGTCACCTTTTTGACTGCGGAGCTGCAAGCTGACTTGAACAAAAGGAGGGAGTAACCTTTGCTCGACACACTTGCTTCGCAGATTCCAGACCTGTGAAGGTCGCGTTTTAAAGTTATTGTTAAGTTTGAAATAAATTGTTAGTACCTGGTATCTTGTGTTTTTTTAGTCTTTCGCAGTTATTTATCAAGCCTACACCTTCTGATCTGGAGTCAACCCCCATAAAATATAGCTTATTGGTGGATATGTATATATAGCTATTTCTTGGTGAATTAAATTAAAAATTAAAAACTATTTTTTTGCTATCTAAAAATATAAACTGATTGAATAAAAATACTTGTTGGAGTCTTTTTTTTTTGAAGAGTAAATAAATAAATACTATATCGCTGCGTTTTAACCTTGACTTTTCTTTAATACACTGCTTATGAAATTGAACTTGAGAAAAAAACCTTCTTCTATTTCATTTGATGCTATTTACATCCAAATTGCAAAATGTAAATTCTTTTCAGAAATTCTCATTTCCTTACGCAGTAAAACAGAAAAAATTATTTACTTTAACTACATATTATTGCTAAACGTTTTTACTCTAAGGAACTTACTTTAAATAAAAAAAAACTAATAATAAAAAAATTATTATGTGAAAAAAGATCTTTTAAAAGTATATTCAAGTGGAAAGTATAATTTTACTTGTAACGTTTAAAGTTACACATGAATTTCATGTAAGATAAAGTCTAATTTGTTACATAAAAGTAACGTTTCTGTGTAGCAATTTATTAGAGTAGAAGATTCCTCTTCTGCTTATCTTTCTGTTCACTACGTAAATGACAAATTTTTACATTGCAAAGTTTTTAATACTTGAGAACCTTGATAAATTTAATCTTTCAGAAAGTCATTTAAAAGGAAGTATTAGAAAGTTTTAATCTTTTATACTTTTTTAAAGGGAAGTACAAATTGAAAAACCAGAAATATTTCAGAATTCGGTACATTAAATTTTATTCCAATAGATATTTGTTGTTACTGTATTTTGGTCTAGATTTTTTTCAAAAGTGTAATTCTTCAGTCGGAGTTTCCATTGTAAAATTTATTGAATCTAATTCTTTGTTAGATTTCCTTATTTTTTTACATTTGATTTTTATTCATATATTTACAACATCGTTTTGTATGTTTTTTAATCTACTTAAAGAATTTCATTTTAAATTGAATCTTTGACTTTAATTCCTTTTTAAGTGTAAAGCTGCATGAAAGAGAATTTAATTGAATTTAAACTTAATTAAAATTTATATTATTATTTACAATTATTTTTTTTATTTGTGCGTGAGGAGACAAATGTGTTCGCCCAAATATAGTTGCTTGTAGATTTTTCTATGGAAACCTCTTCAAATGAATATGAAGACAAGGAAGTGAATAATCTCCATACATTGTAAGTAATATCTCATACCCAGGAAACATTTCCATTGTATTAAATATAAGAGATCTAAATTGCTCTATTGTCATATTATCCCCATGATTCAAAATCATATATTGAATTATATATGATTGTTCTTGTTGTTCTGGCTTTATTTTTTTAAATTAAATCTATATCTTCATTACAATGGTATTTTTCTTTATGCTAGATCAATGAAACAGATTTTATTTCAAAATTACTAGAGGATAAAAATGAAAAATATAATACTATTCTTTTTAAGAATGAAGCTTTTATTTGATTCAATTTTTCATGTTAGGAATATCAATTGGTTATTATTATTAAGCTATTGGATAAAAAATATTTAAAAAGCTGTCATTAGATCTATCCATTATAAGATATTTTGACCTTTAACTCTTGGAGGAGAACGATGCGATTACTATATATTCTTAAAAACTTATACATGCAAGGGTTTTCATGCAGATATTCAATACAATTTAATATAAAATTAGCTGTTCCCAGTTCGGAGAGGGCTTTTTTTTTTGCAAAGTGCAAACACAAACGGGAACAATTTTCAAGCTACAAACACGGGAAAATGCATTGTTATTGCACAAACGGTGTCCATGTAAGGGTTAAAAATCATTTCTTTGTAGCTATTGAAGTTAAATGAAGTCAGAATTGTAAAGCACTGAAATAAAAATAAAATGATTATGATATGCTGAAATAAAATGATTCAATTTTGTTCATTTGATTATTAAAGTAACAACTAGGTACAATACATATTAATAATTATTTAAAATGCTACAGTATTATAAATACTTTGAACTAACTCATTTATATTTCATTAAGTATAAAACTGTTCATACTATTATCCTCTTGTTTTATTTAAATAGCGTTGAACATACTTCACAATAGTTACACATAACTTTCAGACAGACTAAAAAAAATTCAGTTATGTAAGCAATTCAGATTTCTGAAGCAAGGAGTGTTTTTTGTGGATGATGAAAGCTACGCAGAATTTAAATGCTACCACAAGTGGTTGCCTCGATACTATCATACCTGAAATGAAAGATATTTATCTGCAAAATTGTAATCATATTAGGGTGAATTTCGCAATGTCTTTCCACATAAGATTGAAATTTCATCAAAGTGGAAAAGGGTACTGTGCCTGTTTATTATGTGATGTAAGTTTGTTTACAGATTTGGCGATTTTCCTTCCCTAGATGATGTTAGGTATTAGACTTAAGTTGTGCAACTTTCTGGAATGAAACGGTTAAAGAGAAACGTCTTATACAGTGATATAAATGCAACTCCGCTCATACTTTTCCATAAACGGAAAGCATATATAGTGTAAAATGATGTTGTTGACTCATTTCAGGCTTAAAAGGCGCATTAGAGTTTGATGAAAAGGTTACAGAGAGACGTATTATACAGAAATATGAATGCAACTCTGCTCATATTTTGTCCACAAAATGAAGGAATGTACAGTGGAAAATGATGCTATTGAGACGTTTCAGAATTTAACCGCATCATTCTCATATATATATTTCATCACACACATACACACACACACTAAAATATATATATATATATATATATATATATATATATATATATATATATATATATATATGAAATATCTTAATGGTTTTACATTTGAACATATTCAACAGTAGATAAGAGTAAAAATATTTTATTTTATTAAATTATTCTTGTATTTTATATGCTAATATATGTCCAAGCCATAACAGAAGATATCTCCCGTGGCTGTGTGGCTCACAAAGATAGTGACAGCAGAGAAAAGAGAATCTAATACAGCATCTTAGTATCAAAGAAAATAGAATCTAAGATAGAAAGAGAATTAGATGATGCAAACAAATTTATATCAGAAAAGGAAATGGATACTCTCGAAAAAAATTTTCTCTTAGTCAGAAATTATAATTGTTTAAGAGGTGCTTTAGCTTGGCTGAATCCTGAGAGAAAATCAATATTTTTAAAAGTAGAAAAAAATGTTCGGCTTTAAGAAATAAAGTAAAAAGAAAGATGATGATAGATAATTGATTTATCATCACTATATTATCCTATCCTCATTAGTTGTACTACTTGAATAACGTTATTGTCGAAATAGCGAAGATGGAAATTCTGTGTTACGGATTATGTTTTTATTTCAATACATTTTCTTGACTATTGATCATTATTTGGAATAATTAAAAAAAGGCATTATATGCAGATACATTAAATATTCAAAATATATATAAATAATGTATTTACGATATGAAAAAATATCTCCTTTAACTATTAAGCCAAATACGTATAAGACACTTTATCATGGCTTAGATAAGGTTTCTTAAAATAACGAAATTTTGAAGAATATTTCTTGGTTAGTGTCATGAATTGAACTCCATTTTTCAGAAGTGTGTGTGTGAATGTGTATGTGTGCGTGTGGGATATGCTGCTTAAGTACATTATTTTTTTTTAATATTTTAACTATCTTTTCCATTATCCAAATAGCCTATTTTAATACCTTTCAAAAACTATTCTTCTAACCAACGCCTCATGTTATATATATAGCTGTCTCCTTTAAATCATGTGACAGACATGTTATAACTGGCATGTGGGGTTAATTTTTCCCAGACTCAGTTGTATGTAACATAATGCAATCTTAACCGCACTGTTCTTTTTCATCTCTCTGTCACTTTCGTTCTGCCTCACCAGTAAAACGCCTAGTTTTATGTAATGACTTCCCCAGATGTTTGCTACACATGTAGCTAAAATTTAATAGAGTAAAATGTTGCCCACAAATATAAAGTTAGTTTGTTATAAAATAACTGATTTTTTTCTAAGAAACTACGAAACCAAGTAACAAATTGTGTCATAATACACACACACGCGTATATATATATATATATATATATATATGTATATATATATATATATATATGTGTGTGTGTGTGTGTGTGTGTGTTCTTGAATCATTGGATTTTAAAATTGTACGCATAAAAAGTACAAGTTAAACTGTACGTATAAGGATTGCAAATTTTCTTTCATAAATGTGTTTGTGATGCAAATAAAAAATTTCAAATGAGAAATAATTCCTATTCATATTATTTGCAATAAATCAAAATTATTAATAATTAAAAATCTGTATCGTGTGCTTCATTGCCAAAGAATTTGGCATAAAGAACATCACACAAAAAACTATCTAAACATTTTTTTTATCGGTTTGATGATATTTTGTTTCAGAAATTATCATTACTTTTTCCATTCGATTTTATTTGTTATTGAATATTCTTATTGTATTAGTTATTTCAGTTGTTAGTTTTCCATATTTTAAAATTGTAGTTAATGCTGCATTAATTCAAAGAGTAATTTTATTCTTAAAAATGTATTTTAACAGGTATTGAAATATATTGCTTAGCACCTTTTAAAAGGTTTTTGTTTAAACTCTTTTTTATTTTTTACTAATGTTTTTTAGGGTTTCATCTCAGTGTAGAAAAAATGCTGTATTGAAACCTTTTCTTAACTTAGCATTCATTTTATTATCATGAAGTAAACTTTTCATATATTTCCAACTATTATTATTAACTTTTTAATATTAATTTATTAACAGCAATTACATATAAAAATTAATTGAAATATATGAAAATAAAAGCTTATAATATTTTTTTTTCTCAAAATTAAAAACTGAAGTTTAGGAATTATTTAAAGGGAAAAGTAAACTCATTTGATTTTTTACACAATTGGGTAATGTGGAACTATTATTTGATATAAAGAAAATTAAAATTTTAAGAGGGACATATATTTTTATATTTTGTTACTGTTTTTGTTTTATTCGGAACTTTTTACACAATAAAAAAATAATTAAGACGTTCCACAGTTTGATATTTATATTATCCAAATAGGGTTGAAAAATTGAATCTACCTATTTTAACAGGTTTAAATCAGAAATACGGGTCAGATTAAGATGGTTATTAAGAATATGTGCTTCACTCATACACATATATAATACACTCATCCAAGGAAACACATTCATATATATGTACAGAAATTAATTGAAGTCTTTAAATCCTAGAAATTACAAGATATTATGTGTTTAGATTTCTCGAATGAAACTTTCAAAAGATTAACTTATACAACTTATATTATTTTGCTGATTAATTCACAAAATTAGTTAATTTATGGTACTATTTATATATACAATAAAAAGTAAAATATAATGACATTTATGAAAATGTAAAACTAATTACATCTATTTTACAGCAAAAATTTAAAATTAGTTACATTTATGAAAACGAAACTTTACACTTAAAGTTTTTTTGTTCATTCAAATAAAAAAAATTTCAAATGATTTAAATCTTAAATTCTCTCATTTAATTTTTTATAGACAATTTCTCTGGAAATATTTCTTATAACATATATACTTTAGTTTTTTGATAGAAACATGAATGAGAAAACATAACATATTAAAAATTTATAAAAATGATTGATATATTTTAATGAGTTAAGAAGTTTTGAATAATATTTAATGCAATAAGACAATTTAGTTTTGCATAGATAAAATTACATATTTCGCAAATTTATTTAAATATGACAATGTTTTCTTAAAGAGTAAAAATATATCTTGATAAAATATCATTTAAAATATATATATCTTATGCTAATAACATAAATTCTCCAGTCATAAAGGAAACAAAACCACTATCCGTAATTTTTTTTTTCTTTTCAAACAATCCAAATCAAAAATATCATAAACAACTCATAATGTGGTTTGGAATCCTCATCTTTAATCATTCCCTTTCTTTCGCATCCTTTAACAAAGTAAGAAGCAATATCTATAAAGAACATAATTTATTGTAATTATCTTCAAACACCAGCTTCCGTACTCCTTTCTTTTACATTAACGATGATTCTCCTTTCGATCCACAGTTCTTATCTTCTGCAGTAAAAGAAGCGGCTAAATATCTTTTTTTTTATTTGCTTTTGCACAATTCCCTTTGAAACAATTTCGATGTAACCCGATCTTCAGAAAAACTCCAGGAATGGACTCCTCTGCACGAATTATCTACCAGGAGCTCTCGTTCAGTGATTAAGAATGCTTTCGAGATTAGGAATGAAGTTTTACCTCTAGGGGTAGAAAACGCTTCATAAATATCGGGTAATTTAATGCTCATCCTTTACCGGGGACAACTCCAGAGCTTCAATTAATTACCCTGATTACCACCTTCGCATTAAGGGAATTAGGTTTCTTTCCATCCTCCAAGAAAGAGGAGTGTAAGAAGGCTTTACCTCCTTTTAATGTTCCATGTAATTCTCCAAGGCTGTTTGTCTCAGAGACCTTGGATTCCATAATAGAAAGATAGTCTCAATATTTTATCTTGTACTCATTAAAACACTTGTTTGTCATCGGTATTCTACATATTCAATACAACTTTTCAGACTTTTAAACGATGAAAAAACTGAAATGAAACCGGTAGAAATCCAGGTCATAAAAGGTAGTTGCAGAACTTTATATTAGACATTTTAGATGATTTTCAGAAAATATTTTAAACTAATTTAAGATATCCATCCAAAGAACTTCAGTAGGTCGAATTTAATTTGTAGATTCTTTTCATGAGTGTTAATGAGAAAGCCAATGTTCACTTCTGGGATTTATGTATATTTGTAAGGAATTTGTGTGAATTTATGTGCATGTGTATTTGTAAGAATATTTATTCCCTGGCACATAAACAAGATTTGAGTATGTTGACACCAGCCATGTAATGAATAGGCAATAGGTAAAAAATATATCTCTGTAATTTGAATATTTTGGACAGATATCTGAGATCATGATTAACATATTTGATAGGAAGAAAAGCGCAAATCTACTGACAAGTAAGGAATCCGAGGTAAGTAGCCCATATTTAGCAAAAGCAACTAGCTCTATGCGATAAAAGAATAGTTCATTTGGGTTCCTTCTGGTACTATCTAAATGATATAAGTTCATATATAGTTTTATTTTAGAGATTTATGGAGAACATTATCAACAATACTTTCTTACTTAATTTCTTTTTCTGTGAGATTATATATCAGATGAATCATTTAGAAGTTAATCTCAAATGGTACATCCGATATGCTACTCTAAGCATAAAAAATATGTGTCTTCCTTATTAATATCATGATAAATTATATATATACTGTTCTTCCTAAACTATTTGGTTTGTAGTTGAAGTTCGGGTTTTCTATAAAATTTGGTCATGTTGAAAAATTTTATATTTCTTCCTACTGTGTAACGTTGGGCTATTCGCAATTTCCTCTTCACTAACATCGAGAGCTTCTATCTAGCCTAATTGCATAAGGTTACAAATTCTTCCCGACCGAAATGATAGATTATTAGGTATATTAGATAAAAGTAGAAATATTGTGAAGTGATTTAGATATAATTATATATAAATGATGTTCAAGTATGGGGACAAAGAGAAGAAAGATGAGGATAAGGATTGATAGCCCGAGCATCATGACGATCTTAAAGTTACTTTTTTAGTTTGAAAGATTGCATTAAATTATACTAATTTTATTAATCTAAGGGGTTATTATGAAAATATAAATCTGAAATGAAGCGCAAGTAGATCGGTAAGACATGTCGTATTTCATTTATAATTTAGGACTGAGAATTTGGGGGGAACTCTGGGGAGCTCGACCTTGGTTATTCAGCTTTCATAATATGTAATTTTGCTTATTTAGTCTGTGTTTTCTCAATTCTTTTTTTGTCACTTATGTTTAATGTGTTAAATTAAAATATGAATCAAGAGTCAACCAACGAAAGACAAATGCCACAATTGTATAGTAATTTTCAAATTTTCCTTAAAAATTGATAAATGTTTGATTATTTTTTCTGAATAATTACACTTAAACTGCATAAAAATTTACATGTTGCTTATTACATAATAATATTGCAGAAAAAAAAACGTGCAAAACGGGATATTCTGCATGGAGTCGTTTGCTCAGAAAAGTAAAATTATACTCAAGTCTTGGAGCCGTATGTAACAAGTATTTTTGCAGATGAACAATATTAAATTTCTAATAATTAAGAAACTTCAGTGACATCCTAATATTTTTGTTTAAATCATGGATTTAATATGCTAAATGAAGTTTCCCTCCCCCCCTAAAAATGTAATAATACTTATAATTGTCTTAACATTTATGTGAAAATAAAACATTCCCTGTTTTTAAACAAAATATCACTTACAGATAAACTGCATTTCATTAATAGAGTGTTTTTTCTTTCTTAACTTTTTTTTCATAAAAGTACCGAATTCAAAACCCTAATTTATAATGACACAGTAAACTGGAATCAAATTATCATTTTTCTTAGTATATCTTATAAACGAGAGACCTCAATCATTTTAGATGCGGTTCGACAGCTTTCTTAACTGTTAATATAGGACTTAGATCACTTACCCAGACTGCTTACAGACATATGAAACCAGATTTCTATGAAATAAAAGATGACATACCAGCAGACCGAGATATTATGGCTAGTCAGCGATCTAGGAGTAAGTGGAAAAAGACTTACTCTTTCCTTCTGTATGGTCTTTATTATATATATATAGCCCAGATATTGATACTTTTCTATGATCTTTTATGGTTAGGTTTGAAAATGCTTAAAGATTGTATTTATTTTGATATTAAAAAATAATGTTAAGAAAAGTACATATTAATAAAAATAAGAATGTTTATTTTTTAAAGTTTTAAAATACAGTAAGAAAACTTCAGTAGATTTATTATTAGTTTTAAGGACAAAATTATGTATTTCATGCAAAATATTCAACTTTAGATTATCTAATAAGAATATTGGGAGTAACAACTCATTTAGATTAGTAAGCAACACTAAGAAATAAAATAAATTATTACATTCTGTACGAAAATTGGTTTTAATATTCATAATTATAAATTCCTTACATTTCTTATCACTAAACTTTCATAAGATTCTTTTTACATTCAGATATGTAACTAATGGTTTAGTTTCATGCGTCACTCTTTTTGGTAAAAATATGATATAAAATATTTTCAATAAGTTAGGAGCTGTTAGTCGTTACAAATGTATTCATATTGTAAAATAAATATAATTTTGCACATATTATGCTATTTATAAATATGATTTTGAAGGAATTTTTATTTATTCAGATATAAAGAAATTTCTCAAAATTCTAAAAAAATACTTACAAGAAATTCAATTATAATACAGTTATTGCACGAGAAGTACTTAATGACCCATTATATTAAACTTTAATAAAATGTTACATTTGTGTTAATAATAAGGCACAGAAACAAATTAAAGATATACCATAAGAGAAAATTTAGGCCATCAATCAATGTTTAGCAAATATTTATATACTTTTTTATGAAAATAATTGTTTTCATTATAATAATCTTAAAATGTTCAGGTATGTAGATGGTGATATTTTTTTAAATCTTTAATATTAAAGAAGTTTAACTTTTCATATTCTTTTAACCCATGCATTTAAATTCATTGTAATCTAATAAATTCATTGTAATCTAATATTAAATTTAATATAAAGAAGGAATACTTCGATACTTTTTTTCTAAAGTAAAATATTATAAAATTGCTATGAATATATGCTATAAAAGAGATATTTGTCCATTGTTATGCAGAAAATTTCATTGTTAAGGAGGAGGAATAATCAAGATTGAGTGCTCATAGAAATATAATTTAAAATATTAGGCTTGAGTATAATCCCGTAATTTTTAAATTAACTTTAGTAGGTTCAAGAAAAGTTGTCTTCATTTACAATTTCCTTTTAATTTGATTTATTGTACTTCAAAGCATAATATTTATAAACTTAAACTTTTTTATTTGTTTCATATCTCCCTTCTTATTTTATTTTGATTTTTTCGTTTTAAAGTCTTACAAACTTTCTTCCTTCTGTACTATTTCTCCCTGATAGAGGGCTGATATCTGTTAAATTGACGACTTTTAAATTGTTGTCGAAAAATGTGAATAAATTCCTTGCTTTTAAAATGTGTAATGTATTTTAATGCGTTTGATTAAGTGTTCAGATTGTCCTCTTTCTAAGGTCTTTAAGTAAAGATTAATCTACTTGCCTGCATATATGTATTATTTACTATTCTTTGACTTTTTTTTGATTTTATGAAATTTCCCTTATGATTTCTAACATTTTTTGCTAGGGAACTTTGATACCTGTAAGATATTGTTCATCAACCTAATAAATAAAATGCCAGATTCAGAATTTAAATTACTATCATTTCATATTTCATTCTTTTATGAACTAGTTTTCTCGGCTTTTCATGCCTTATCATGCACTTATTATTGGTTTGAGATTCAACGTTTGGAAACCTTTGATATTTTTTTCTATTCATTCAAAAATACTGATTAATTTCTTATTGTATATTCTTATTATTTTCTTTTTGGCTTGTAATACAGGTTGTAGGAAAATAAAAAAAAAATACTATTTTTAATACTTTTTCAAATTCTAAAAAAAAAAAAAAAGTTTCTTTCCGTAGTACTTTTTAAATTTTTTTCTTATTTATTAAGTCTTGTTTATCTCTTTCTCTCCCTCTTTATATATATATATATATATGCTACATTGTTCAGGGGAGCAGAAGTAATAATAGCGAGATGACAGTCCAAACTGTTGAGAACGTCGTCACACCGTAAGTGCTGATACTGGTCGTACTGCAAACATGCCCATTTCCAGACAAATGATCCTTGATGCGGTTGTACAGTTTTGCAGGGCTTACCTCACAATATATCTGACTTCTCTGGCGATATTCAGGGCAGAGAGGGGAGATCAGAATGCTGTTCAGTATGACCCTCAGCAACCCATTGATTCCATAATCGTATGACAGTGGTTAGATTTCGATTAGTGCGACGGGCAATATCAGGGAACGATAATCCATAATTTTGCTAAGCAACGATCCTACCTTCATCGAATTTCGACACTTGCTTGGAAGCCTTTCTTCTTCTTATTCGAGGCATAGCATGGTATTCTGAGCAATCTCTGACTTTACAAAGCTCTTTCAGAATTGGTAATCCACTGCCCAACTTTTCTTTTATGCAGTGCTCCAGCTGATGATAAATGCTGATGATGTAACTTTTAATTTCCAATATTATATATATATATTATATGTATAAATATACAAACATTTTTTCTTTGTGTTGCTGATGAATTATCTGCTTCTTAAATATTCTTGTTATAATACAACTTGTAAAATAAGGAAAAAAAAATTGGAGAAATATTCTGTATGAAACAAAAGGAATAAAGCTTTTGTAACTAGAATTTATATCATTTTAGTATTGAAGAATTGGTTTCATAGGAATTCGACGCTCATACTTCTTATTAAATTTTCTTTAAAAGAATTATATTTAATTTTAAAAATAAATATATTTATCGGTAAGGTTATATAGTAACAATATATCCCCTTAACGATTAATGAACTTGTATAATTATCATAATATGTAACGATCATATTAAAAATTTCACTTGAATTAGTTTAATTATACATGAATTATTTTATTCTTTGTGAATTTAATTTCATTTTAAAATTACTTAATCAGTATAACATCTTATATGAACTAAAGTAATACTCTTTTTTTTCCCCTCCATTAGAACAAAAATAGAAAAAATAATTTTATTAGCTTCTAAAAAGCATTACAAACAATGTTTTAATCATCTAATCTCGACTTTTTTCATAAATTATTTGGCTATAAAATTTATAATTTTAAGTAATATATACTAGCTAATATTTTAAATGCTGCAATTTATCTGAATTTTCATCAGAAATAATTCTATGCCTTGCAAAATTCAATATTTGTAGACATTACAGATCTGTAGACAGATTCAGCTGTATTGTATAATCCATAAAACGACTTCATATATATATATATCAAGCTGATTTATTTCCCTATTTATGCAATTAATTATAGGTTCTTAAACACTAAGTTTGAAAACTGTAATTGCTGGTACACTAAATTATTGTTTATTTCCTGAAAATGTTACTTTACGGTTTTTTAAAATAATTTTACAATTGTTGTCATAATTCATATATATATATATGTGTGTGTGTGTGTAATTCATTAATGATATATCTAAAATTAAGTAGCTGTATAAGCGTATGCTGTATTGTTTTATTTATGATAGCTGAAAATTACGTACAAAAAGGAATTGGTTGATATTTATTGCGGTAGATTATTTTAGGTTTAGAGAACTTGTATTATACTTAATTAAATTAAATAACTCCATAGTCCATTTAACCTTGATGCTCACACCGGAGGGAATATAGTAAAAATATTTTATTTACCTAAAATATTAGAGCTCCTGAGGAATAGCAAACGTACTTTTCTACTTGACGCAAAAATAACGAAAGTAATTCATTGAAGAGGAAAGAAAGAGTGTAATTTGTAACAAAGAAATTTTCGTTACGAAATTATTGAAGTCAAAACTCATTGTATTTAATATAGATTACGAGTTAGCTATGATGGCATTTTGTAATATCTTCTCTCTCTATCTTTCGATAAGGACTAATACGTTTTACAACTCAGATCTCTTTTCAGAATTGTATATAAAAATCATTATGAACTAAATTAAGAAACTAGTTTCATTTACGCTCTTTGTGCCTTTGTAACGACACAAATTCCATACAGGAATTTAGATTCATAGGTGAAAGTAGAATTGACAGAACAGAGGAAATAGATACAAGATTAATGAATCTGAGAGATGCTAGAGTGGTTAGCTATTTTTTCACTACGCCATGAGGGGACCAAAAGGCACTTAAACCTTCTCACCCTGTCATTCGACAGCATTTTGGAAAAACAAATATCTTTCTCTACATCTAATTCTTTAATTCAGTTTTGCAAATACCAAGTATCCTGCGTGTGTCCCTACTGTGTTAGTATTTATACCAGTGCAGGTATCTGAAAAACACAGCAACAACAGAAAAAGGAGTTCTATTGTCGATCCTTGCTGTCCTCATGATTCCTTTTACTGTCGTACTCCTTTCTTGGACCTGAATGGATTCCCTTCTCTTTATCGATGGCCTAATCCTCTGGAGTTTATACTAGATGAGAGGGTTCATTTCGCATTAGTAGACAAGCCGTTTTCTGGATATTCAAATCTTACTTGCATTCGTGCAAGAGGATACTTGACAATTATTCTTCATCATTATGTTCCAGGCTAGTACATACCTTTGTGATAGTTGTTGTATCCATCTAGTTATTAGCTATTAATTTTGCTGTATTTTGAATTAATTTCATTGTTCTTCTATCTAAGTGATTAAGATTCTCATTTCACGATGCTGTATTAAATGATAAATAAGTGATGCATTTTAAACACTATATCAATTGCAGCCTCTTGATCTGAGTCAAGTGCTCACTTAAGTATATACTTATGCTTCTAATTATCCCTTCAAATCAAAATAAGATCAAATATCACATGGCATATATATATATCCAAACTTAAATAATAGGAAAGAAATTCATCCATGTTTAACAGGAATATGCTATCAAGATAGTATAGCTTAATAATAATATAAATTTTAAGCATCATTTTTTTTCTTGTGTGTGAACAGTTCAGTAATTTTCTTATTGATGAATACAAATTCTCTATTCTTTTGTTTTGTTTATTGATATATAATGCTTATTTCTAGATTGCAAATGTTATTTTTTAAAACATTTTTCTGTTAAAATAAAAGCGTAGGTATACGAATAACGTATATTAAAAAGAAAAACCGTATTGAATTTTGAAATATTTGAACGTGTCATGTTCTCAAAAATGTATTATTGCATTTTTGCTTACAATAGACTCTAATAATAAATAAACTCTAACATAAACATACTCTAATAATTTAAAGCAAACTATCAAGTTAAAATTTATTGAGAAATGAGCATTTAAATGAAAATATATTTGTTCTTCAAAACATTTGGGTAAAGTTGAAAGGCCTCTACTATTGAAAAGAGTTTGGAAATAAACTTAGAAAAGAAACAATGAATTGAAAGTTCCCACAATATTCAAAATTACTGAATATCTTCTTTCAAAATGATGGAGTCACATAAATTAACGAGTAACTTCGAAATAGTTTTCTGGAATAGAAAAGGAATCCGTATACATAAGGAAGCAGTGATATGTGAAGAGAGAGATGCGGGTGGACCAAAAATTTTAAGAGCCTTCCACTCTTCCACGTTTGTTATATTACAAGCTGTATTAAGCTCTGGTAGATCTTTGAAAATTACATCAAGACTAATTTAACGTCACCGCGCGATATTACGAAATTAAACGCATTTGGAAACTTTGGAAGAAGATATATATATATATATATACTATATAAACATCTTAAAACACAATCTAAAAATAAACCAATTACCATTTTTGTGTAAAGTATTAAAAAGACAAAAAATGAAGGCATTGAAAATTTATCCAGGTTTGGAAACAATATTTTTAATTGTAATATAAGAAATATAATTCGAGGGTTATAAGTCCATAAAAATGCAAGAAAGGCCCTAGTAGCGTCGAAAATTGTTTATTTTTAGTAAGAATCATGACAGCCATTAAGTATAATTTATTTCTATCGCTTCGTTTCATTTTTATCGTGCCTTTTAAGGAAAAAAATTATGTTTATTTTGAAAAGTGAAAAAAGGGGGTTTCGAGTGATGATTGTATACTTGTATTTAAGACGCATAACAGAAAAGAAATAAAATCTCAGTTGATGCATATGAGTTTGTGTATACGTGCGTATAAGAGAGTGAGAGAGAGGAAGAGAGATAATAAAAAAGTCATTTTAGATACATATGAATGATCGGTACATTGTCTCAGTAGATCTCATCAAATATGGAATACAATTTACAAAAACTAAATCAAATTATTCAAATGTGTACAAAAGGAATTTAAACGCAATCATGAAGTGCAGTTTTCTATGAATTCAATTGAAAATATTGAAATTATCTCTTCTCTCTTTTGTATTTAAACCTAAGATAATGTTTGTAAGTATTGCTGTCTGATATTTTTGGATCAAGAATATCTGTATATAATTATATAATAATCGTAATTCTTTGAATTCAGTTTTGCAGAAACCTTGATTCGAAGTCTCTTCAAACCGAAAGAAAAAAATGAGAATCTGATAGAAAAAGAAGGTAGTGATAGGAATCAGTCTTTTCATTTCCGTTTGTAAGAATCAATTTATATTTTTTGTGACGTTCGGAAAACTGTTTGTGATAATGGCAATAGTAATCTAGAATGATTTCTTGTGCATCATCCGATTTGTTAGCCATACATTTATATTAAGGTTGATTTTAATCCGCTTAATTTCTCTAATAATCTCACTTCTGATGCAGATTATAAAATTAAATATTACATTAAATGCATTCTATGTTACTGAGTGCCGAAATCATCTAGTGATCTATTTATATTGTTAGAGAATGTATAATAAAAAAATATTTTTCATTCAAGGTAACAGTACACATTCAAAGAGATTTTTTGAATAAACTAAAATTTTCCCTACGGTTGAATTAGTTATGACCTTATGAGGCTTCAAAACTAAAAAAAGATCCAATAATTTTTTTGTTAGTGTATAGTTTTAGCGTCAAAAGGGCAATTTATACAAATATTAAGACTTTGGACTTTCTGTAAAACAATAGTTCTAAAGAAAATAATATATATAGGCATTTTGTTAATAGAAAATACGGAATATAACCGTATCTAGAGAATAAAATATTATTTTTATTACATATTATTTTAGTTGGAAGCTAAGATGGTTCGAGCTCAATATTTTGAAATTTTGTTTAAAAATAATTGTAACTTTCCCTTTTTGCAATATAAAATATTTTCGACTCAATATAAAATCTCTTAAATAGTCAGTTCTATGTATAAGTATTTGAGAAGCAAATATAAAACATTTGAGGTTCATTAATACTTAACAGTTTGAGATATTGTGTTTTGCAGGGAAAAAAGGTATAAAAAGAGAACTCGTTTTCAGAGCCTTTCCGGTCAAGTAATATTAAAGCTGTTGTAACTCAGTTTCTAAATGAGTTAAAAACAAAACTCAAACAGATTTGAAAAAATTAAAGAGTGACTTTTAAATGAGAATGGCAATAAAAATAATTCAATATTTAGACGCAAACAATTTTTGTAGGTGTATTGTCACATTCAATAGTAAATACTTCTAAGTGATCAAATATCATTTATCCATTTAATGCTAGTTTGAATGAACACGGTTTTTTTTTAAAAAAAAACCGGAAATAGAGCATTATTTTGTTACGAAGTGTAGCTATTAAAAATTGCAGTTAATTAATATTTCAACCCTTAATTCTGAGATTGAAATTCTTACCAAACACTGTGAGTGATTCATTTAGCTGCACGGCCAAAAATAAGAGTAGGTATTCAAGTAGTAAAAAAAAAAAAGAAAAGATTACATAATGAAGCACCTCATAAGAAAATATGCATCATATAAACTTAATCACAATGAAATGTACATTAGATATTGAAATGGTCCTATTTTAAACCGGGAGGACGCGCGACCTAATAGTAACACGAGAGCGCGTTTTGAGTCAAATAGGCCCTTGACTTTTATGCAAAATGTAGCGTATTTTTATCGAAACTTCAATCTATTTTTGTGGCAAAATGAAAAACAAATTGAAAAAAATTGTATATTCATAAAAAAAGAAAGAAAGAAATGCTTTTATATATAGAAAACCTTATTAAGTCGTCACAACACATTTAATGTTGAATAAATTACTTAAATAATACTAAAAAGTAACTAAATTTTTAAGTTAATGCGTTTCAATTTTGATACATAAAATACATTTACACATATGAAGATACAAACTTAATATTCTTAAATTTAAATTTAATATTTAAAGTCTCATAATTTCGTCCGCGCAGTTTTCTAATTTATAGGGACCTTCAGGTTACAATCCTACATATATTTGTATACTCTCCGTTTAAAAAGTCCTTGAATCTACAAGCACAAATATTTTAATGCCGTATTTTGCCGGTTTATTGGGTATATATTGCCTGAAAGAGCATCTACCTCTAAAAGGTTCTAGCTTTTCATCAATTGTTGCGTTTTCACCAAGATTATATAGCTTCTTACAGTTATTTACAAATAATTTAAATATGGATCTAACAGGTTCAAGTTTATCCTGTTCTTTCATTTTCAAACGATCTTTAATATCATCGAATCTTAGACAACGTAACAGAAATAAAAATCTTTTATAAATCATAGTCAAATGAAATATTTAACTCCTGTGGCATCAGTGGCCCAAATCTTGCTCACATTCACATGCGATGATTTATGTACTCCACGTAAATAAAGAAGATCGAGGAAAACTTTTACTAGAATTAAATTAGTTCTTTTAGCGTCACATTCTCTATGAAAACTATTTACAATCTTTTCTCTACATATATTTGTGCACTCCAAAATGCTCTCCATTATGGTATTATCGAATAGTAATAGTCAAGCATCTACTGGCAGTGATACCTGCCTAGCCTTACCTACATTTCCAGGCAATTTAATTACGATACTATGCAAGGAAGTTCTTATAATTTGCCTTGGTTTATTTTTATTCCATTCTGAAATGCCATCTTTTCCAATATAATATTCATCATAGTTGGATGTATTTATTTCATCATCTGAATCAAGTCTTTCCTACAAAGAAGTTTCATGAGCACTAAATTGCTCTTCATCGATGTATTTTTCATCATCTTCTTCATTTATTGATTCTTCATCAGTAGATAACATCCACTAGTAAAGTTTCCAGTTGTTTCATTTCATCTTTATAACTTATATATTGAATCATTTTTAAATTCTCACACAAGCATTAATTTAAAAAAAAAAAAAAAAAACACCTAAATGCAAGAACGCGCGTTGGGTCTAACTGGCCCAAAAAACCAATTTTCAATCTAAAAACAACATCGAGGAATTTGATCTTCAACAGAGTTGAAAGAGAATGACTTTGATAGCAGCTACTGAAAGACTCAACCATTTTCACAAAAGGGGGCAAGTTTCTCATTCAATTATATACGAGCCCGGGCCTGTTTTACCCAACGCGCGTTCTCTCGGGTTAAAGCTTGTCTAAATCAAACAATGAAATACACCAATCAGTTTTGATTAAGGAATTCTAAAGTGCAAAATTTAACATTTTTTATTGGACATGTATTAAATTTACATTAAAATTACATTTATTAAAAATTTACTGCTTTCTGCAAAACTTCATTAGAAAGAGAATTTATAAGGAACAATGGTGTTTAATGGTACTGTATTTAGATTTGCCGTTGAATCTGATCTAAAAAGATGATAATGTTTTTAAAACTATTCTTGAAAATATATTTTTCTTATCAAAGAACGTAATGGTAAGTTTTTGAATTTTGATCCGCTGTGAACTCTGCGTAGTAATCTTGACAGTTCTGGTTATGTTCATTATCCTAAATTAAATTAGATTCCCGTTATATCTTGTCCTAATAATTATTTTTCAAAAACTGACATATTTATCAAGCAGAAAATTTGCACTAACTTAACCAATATCATTTTTCTACTTGTTTAATGTACAACTGAAAAAAAAAAACTTTTTACAGCTGTTCATAATTTATAAAATATTTGATTTGTATGCTTACGAATAAGTCAATACATTAACGTAAGCATGCCAAACAATTTGGAAGATTCTTTCACAGTAATTAAGAATTCAAAAAATATAAAGTTAATAAGTATATAATAACTCACCAAATTTTAAGTTTGCAATTAACTTTATTTATTCACTTTTTTCAGACAATCCCACCCGGATCATTTTTTGAAAATTATTTCTTTCCTAATGTTTTATTTTTGAAAGAAATTTAAAATTATTAATTATTCTGTGGTAAACGGAAATTATATGTATTGCTTTCTTTAAAATATTAAAACCTTTGTTTTCTCAATATATCGTGAACTCTCATATAAGCAATTAATGCAGGATGTTTTGAAAGCCATGGGCAAAAATTTGATTGATGATAGAAAAGTTCTAAACAAGCACTTTTCTCCATACAATGCATAGGTGGGGAGCACTTGAAAGACCTCTAGACGGCGCGTTAATGCAAAGCATATAACGCAAGTTTTCTTACACAACATCATTTCTACCGAGAAATTTTGTAAAACGTTAAATAAAAATATGTAAGTAAATACATCTAATTTAAAGTTTATTAAATTTAAGTAATACCATTCTATTGCTAGTTTTACAAAAATTCTCTGAAAAATAAATGTAGCAAAAAGTACAAGCAATTCGCTTGTAGTAATGGTATACCTACGCTGAAGCATTTGAATAGTGTCAACTTTTAAATTCTTCAAAATTTTCATTTGATATAAATAAGTTTCTGTAAGCTAGTGAGAGAACTACCCTTTACATATGAAGGAAATGTGTTATGACCCTAGCATATCAAGTGTAAATTAAGAACTCAATTTTTGAGATTTCATTCCACAAAAAAATTGATGTAATGGAAATACTCCATGATTGATGTCAACAATCATGCTATCAAGTAACATTGTTTAGAAGTATGAAAAATCAATTATCAGCTCAGATTCTTTTATTAGATATTTTAAGGAATGGCTAGATTACTTTATCGTGATATCGATTGTAAAAATCTTCATTTTTACTACAATTTCTTAAGTGTTGATGATATAACTTTTTATGATATAATTGGATAACTCTTAAATTAAACTATTGGCCACCTTTTTTTCATGGTGTTCATGCTACAGTTACTTTTACTATGTTAACTGTTTTTGAACAATATTTTTCAATTAAGTGCTTGGACTTATTTCTGTTTTTAACATTAGTGAGGATAAAGAAATTTACTGGAAAAAAAATTATAAAAAGTCTTAAGATTGAACAAGGTGAAATAAAACAATTCACACCATAAAATTTTACTTTCAAAACGTTACCTCTTCTTAAGTTTGGAAGGCGTGTAAGAAAGCTAAAAATAATGAAGTGTGTTTAAAGTTCTGAACTAGAGAGATAGATAATGGATTTTCATTAATTCTGTAAGAATCAAATAATAAGTATTTATGTAAGTCTTTTGCTGCAAGCCTTATGCCAGAACATATTGTTACTCAAGTATAACATGATTATATTTTTAATAGTTATTCTAAAGTGAATAAAACTTTAGAATAAATATTAAAGTTTAATTACTTTTATTTAAGGAACAAAAATCTTAAAGTAGTTTTGTGTTTCGTAAATGGTCATATTGAAATTCAGAAATGATAAGGTATAATGAAATTTATAATTGTTTTCAATTATAAATTACATTATATATTATTATTTCAAAGAGCAATTTTCCTAAAGAAAAACATTTAGAGTGAAAAGTTTTCAATTAAATCTTAAAGAAAATACAATTTAATAAAAATCTAAACTGTAAACAAGGTACGAAAATTATTTAATAATCTTTTGTTACTTTTTAATCGGCAGGCAATCATAAATGCTCTATATGATGAATGAATAACAATTGTTATTTTTAAATTTTTAACAATCGAAAACGTTACGAAAATGTCAGATATGGTTATGCTAATATACACCTCTGAAGAATTTTGCCTCTCATGTACATGGGCATAATCTCTACTTTAATGGGCGTATCAAGTCGCAACAATAATAGTCAAACAATGTAATGAAAATAGAGTTATTAAATTTTGCAAAAATATTTATTTTCTTCCATTATTATTTTAACATTTTAATAAAATCAACTTATATTAGATTAGTATTTCAAAAGCTTAAGAATTTTTAAATTTAATAATGATATTATAATTCATTTCTGTATATTTCGATAAAACCTGATTGAATTAATAAAAGTAAGTTCATTTGAGAGGAAAAAAATAAGATAACTGGATGTAAGTGTAGAAAAAATACGAAGATATTTTGAAACATATATTAATTATCTTATTCTAAGTTCAAATTCCGCTGGTCTACCAAACTGAATCAAAAATGGATATTAAGTTCTTGAAATAAAATAATATATCTGAGATATGTAAGGCAAATTATCTTAATTCTATTTTAACTCGTGTTTCTCTCTCTCTCTAATGACTATCCACCAGGGGAATATTTTATAAAAAAGTAATATATATATATATATATATATATATATATATATATATATATATATAAATATATAACTAATTTTGATTAAATATCCATATACTTAAACAGTTTTCATGTAATAAAGAAGGTCCCTTTTAAGTAAATACATCTAATAAAATAATGCAAACAGATATATAGAAGACATAATTAAGATCAGTGGGTATACTATATATGTATAAGTTGATGATTTACAGAAATTTTCCTTAGATAAATTACGGGATTTGGCTTATGTGCGGATCCATTAGCCCGCGTTAAATGTACATACTTCTCCACTGACCACGTATAAGCGATACTTAAATTGCCAAATATAACTCGTTCTTATATCTTTAATTTATATATATATCTTACGTAGAAATAAATTCTGAATGAAATAATCATTATTTTTATGAAAATGAGTTTGTCAACTTTCGAAGATGTTTACTAGCATGGTGTTGGTTTTTGCGCCATTGCCAAAACAAACAAAAAAAACTTACTTTAGAGAAATCTGCACTCGAGTAACAGAAAAAGTACTAAACCCTACTCTAGAAATAATAGTATACCTAAATAATGTGTATATTTAAATAAAAAGTTAAGAGGAATATATTACTCTAAATTTCATGTATTTCGGTATTTTTGTACTCAACCTCTATGTGAAAAGGAAAAAAAATTATGATTAAATTAAATTCACATTGGCCTTCATTAAATTCAATTCAAAATCCTTCATCAAATTCTGTTTTACGCATTGCAATATTTAAATGCATATCAACATCATTTTCAAGCTTTCCGTTCTAGAACTTGTCTTCTTCCTACAAAAATTAAAATTTTGATGGATTTTTTTAAAAAAAATAAAGAAACACAGGCATTTGGGTGTTACCTGGATCTGCATGCAGTTGGAAATAAACGGTTATTACTTCTTAAAAAAAGAAGTATGACACAAAATGAGAAATTACATTTTCCTAATTTCCAAAACAGTTGATGAATGACTTTAATTTAGATTGATGACGATATATGTACAAAAATAATAATACTGATTCAATATTTAAGACTCTAATTGCAGGTTTAAACATTGCTAATTATTATTTTATATGTCTATTTTCCTTAATATTTAAGCCACAAAAATCAATTTTTGACACATTTTTGTCAAAGACATACATCTTACCAACAAAGTAATAGTTAAATTCGTTAATATGAAGATTGTAAGAATCTAGCACTCGCACTTGGCAGCAGATAAAGCAGATATGAGGATCTGATAGCGGGTCAAGTATATAGAGGAGGACCTGGCAACGATGGATGAGGTATTTTTTGAAATAAAACGGAATCGGTTGGAATCGTTTGTCTTTTTTTTGTGTGTCTGGGTGTGTGTGAAGTTTCTCTTAGTATACTGAAAATAAAAAAAATCGGGAATGAATGTTGTAATCATTATTTTTCCTTTTGAACACCACACTGGTCATCGTTCCTATAAAAGGGCCCAATTTCTAACAGTGGTGCCAGACGCGGGATAAAGAAGATGAGTTGATGAGATGTTAAATGAAAGAAATCTTCTTGAAGTGATCAGTGTGCGAATAATTTTTGCTTCCAGTGGATATTCGATTTCAAGATCTGAAATCTCCAGACAAGGATTAAAAATCGTGGCAGTGTTTTTTTTTTTCAAGTTGATGATCCCTTGTTTCCCGGTAATGTTCTAATAGCGGTTTCGAGAAAAAATGAAATCGTCTGCATACGGAATATGTGCTAAAGGATGAAAGTCACGTGTTTCTTCAAATACTGATTAAGGTGCGGCGACCTAAACATTCCGAATTAAATTCCATTGGTGTTCAAGTGTAGAAATAGCGTTCATATTAAGGTAAGTGGCTATTGTTCCCCTAAGTTGAAATATCGTTTAAATATTTAAATGAATAGTGGGATGCAGTCATGTTTAATTTCTGTTAAAATAGGAAATATGTTATGTGAGTTCTAGTGTTAAATTTATAATTAATATGCTTTTATAATCATTATCTACTGTCTTGAAGTTGTTTCAAAAATTAAAAACTGGTGTGTTGGAAGTACTTGGCACAACAGTTTAGTTGGCAGAAGTTAAAAAAAAATTAGCTAGATTCACCTACTTTGAATTGCTTGAAATAATTGCACAAAATTTATGTTCGATTCAGTGAAAAATATCTGTTAAAAAGAAATATTCGAGTCTACTTCCCGTTAGTGTAAATAAGAGAATTCTGCATGTTTTGTCTTTATTATTATATGAGTTTTTCCTTTTAAAGAAAATTGCTTGATTTTGTAAAGTTATTGATGATTTAATGTAATTTGAGGTTATTTGATATTCTCATAATTTAGGATATTTTTTGTATGGTTTTTTCCTGTATAAGAAATTTTTTAATTGAAAAAAAACTGAGAGAAGAGATATATTATTTGAGCAATAATTCTTTTCTGATTTATGTACATATTGTGGCTGGGTTTTTTTTAAAAAAGTGCTCTACGGTTTGCTAGATAATAAATGTGTTATATATAAGTTTTATAGCATATATATTTCGAATGGTTTCTAATGTTTGAGTAATCTCAAAAAAAATTGACTGTATGATTTTTATTTGTTAATAAATATATACTAGTTTATTCGAGTATTACTAGATTTAATCTTGTTGTGAGGTAATTTGGTATTAGGTGTAGCTTCTAAAGATGGCATTTCTTATCAGAAGTAGGAAAATTGACAATCTCTAGTAAATATTACAAAGAGGAAGAAGCGAAATTGTTATTGGAAGTTATTATGGCCGAAAGGTTAGAGAGAGAACAGCAACGAAGCTAGAATGTCAAGAGCAATTAACAATTGAAAGATTACGCTTGGAAATAGAATTATCTAGGAACGTTAATCAGAGTGCAGCTCAAAATAATGGTCACACCTCACGCGTAAAATCTTTAGAGGAAATAGTTAAAATAGTTTGGCTCTTATCAGTAAAAGTACCCAGTAAATCAGACGGGTTGGGAGTGTTTCTATTCTAGTCTTGAAAAAGCTTTCTCGAGTGAAAATGTCAGCGACAAATTCAAACCGAAAGTTTTGTTATGCATGTTAAGGGACAAAGTGTCGAATTTATTAATTAA
>BMAW01111053.1:0-10035 GCA_019974015.1 Nephila pilipes | reverse complement strand
AAAAAAGAATTAATTTACTATAGACGAAACTCTTTTTAAAACAATAATTCTCGTCTCAGCAAAAATTACTATGGAAAAAAAGGATAATCTTAATCACTGCTCTCTAAAAATTAAACACTACTTCAACTACACAACTGCTGATAAGAACAAAAAATAAATTAAGTTTACTGGAGGAAAAATTGAAATGAAGTTGGTGTAATGAAAAATTATGTTCACGATTTACATTTCTATATGAGATAAAGCGATTACCCTTCAAATATCGATTCAACAGTTTTTCTGCAGAAAGACTGTCGACTAATAATACTAATATCGACTACTCTTGCCGTATATCATTCTTATCTAAGTTGAACATAATAGTTTCGCAGCATGTTCATCATCTTTTTTCTCTCGTTTCTCTTCACTTTTCGTTTTGGAATAATTTCACAACTTTACTCGTATTTGCAGTCAAGCAAATATTTGTCTTTTCTTAGGAAACGATTGGGGGGAGGGGGAGAGATTTTATTCAAGTAAAAATTTTGTAACTAGAATTTTAATATCAGGCTGCTTTCATCCAAATGTTTATGAACAGGAGCCAAACATGGGATAGATTTTCTGATGGAAATAAGTTCCTATATTGACGTATGTTCGAGTGGTTAAGACGCATATTCTCGTTCGCAATGCAGAGTCCTTAATAGGATGTAATATCGGAAAATACAGTTACCTATTTTTCACTGTAATAATTTTTATTAGACAACGAAGAAAATCTGGCATATTTGAAGACATAAATTTATTTTTCAGTTTAATTTACTTATTTATTGGAGCTTTTATTGTACCTGCAAAGCAAGGAATCGAAGGCTTGGGAGTAAAAAGATATGGTATAATGATGAAGCTGATTTTGGACAGTATGAACATCACCATCGACAAGAAAACATTACACATTTTGTTAAGTATTGGGTTTTAATGATAGTCGTACAGGACCAAAGCAGAACTTTATGGATGGCGTGTCGGGAATTTCTCAATATCAATAATTCTAGAAGTTTGATGTCATAGGCGTTTCTGATTTTGTGTTTATAAACAATGGCAGAGCTCCCTGAGACAGTAAACAGTATTTTTTGTGAATTATTCTTTTTTGAAATCTCATTATTTAAAGAGGTTGTTTGATATTTATTCGCGCAACAGTTCTACAGTTGTTACACTGTAGAGGTATTTGAAATTTCCTATCCGTCTACTTTTTTTTTATTAAAATACATATATTAAGCAAATGGGTTCTTAAACTTTATAACATCTTTAGAATAAATTAAAACAGGGTTGGTAAAAGCTAAAACAGCTTCAGCATTACTTATTTGATAGCGCTATTGAAACATTCACTGTACCTTAATTTCACACCTAATATATTTATTTAATAAAAATAATTAAGGGAGGAGCTAAGACGGAAACATTAAATCTTTTTTAGCACTTCAATGAAAAAGTATTTCAAATTAGTATGAAAAAGGGTTAAAAGGATGGACAAGATATATACAATTAAAGTAAGTGCCCAAACTTAAATCTGAATTTAAAAAAATTACCTTCACAATTACTACTAAACTCAACCTCAAATAGTTAAATCACTCTAAAATAGTATCGTAAATTGAATAAAAAGTAATTTAATATAAAGATTCAATTACATAGAAACTTGGCGGAAATGAATGAAACGAAGCTATCGTTTTTCCAAGATCCGATTAGTCTCGAAAGGAAAATTTCCTTTAAAGTCTGATGGCGCTGTGAGTAGATGTACATTCTGGAACATTAAATCTTGTTTTTGTGATATATTTCTTTGCAATATATTAGTAGATCTTAGATGTTTTTTGTGTGCTTTTTAATGATATTTCAGTCTTTTTTAGGGAACCATTAAAGTAATTTTTTCAGCATAAAGTTTTTTTTTCCCCTTCTCATTTGAATATGGTCCTGGTTTGAGAGATATATTTGCATTTAGGTACCATTTTTTAAAATAATAATCCAGAAATATACAAAATATTTTACTCGTGTAAAGAAAACTAAACACAAAATATAGTGAAGCTATTTTTTTGATGATATTGTTGTATATCTTCTTTGAAAAAAGAGTAGAACATAGTAATTTTGGGAATTTTATAATTTTTCTTTTTTCATATACCTTTCCTTTTTCATTTAATTTTTTCCCTTTTTTCATATCATTTTGATTTCTTAAAAATTAGGTATTACGTAGAGAAAAAATATTTTAGGTTCTACATAAGATACATCCAAAAGTATCTTATATAGAAGGATAAAAAACATGGGACCATATTATGCGGTATTTTTAAGCGGGACTTTCAAAGAAAACTGTACATTTTCTTAAACATAAAGTAATGAACTTGAAACTCGAAATTAATGAACATAGAGTAATGAACATGGAGTAATGAACATGGAGCATGGAAAAGTAATGAACATGGAGCTCGAAATTAGGTTCAGCATTTCGGCAATTTTTACATCCAATTCCTTCCCTTCCATTTCCCCATTCAATTTTCGTACCACTAAAATGCAGATGTTCTAAGTCTAATTATCGTCTTTATCATTACTTTATTCTCTTAATTCCGCGTACCCGAGGATACTTTCTTATGGGTAGATCTCTCAGTTTATATTTTGCGATTACATTCGCATCAAAGCAGGAAGCAAAATCAATTTGTTTTGGTAGATAGTTTTCTCATTGACCAATTTTGCTTCCTTTTCCAACAGATCCGCTAACTCATTGCATTTGATTTTAACATGTGTGCTGGCATCCACTACATGATACTCATTGTTCCTAGATTTTATAGATTTTAGATGAGTATAAATATCTTCATATGGCCAGTTGCCACCACGTTGGATGGTCTCAAAGGCAGTCCTCGAATGTAAAAGAAATTACTAGACCGTCAACCCTATTTCGATTGGTCAAACGCAATTATAGTTTGAGGGCCACCAAAATCGCTATTAGTTCATCAGTAAAGTTTGAAGCGATCGATTCAGAGATTACTTTCTGATATTTAAAGTAATCATCTGGTATTAAATGAAGAATAACAAAATAACCATTGAAGAGCTATCAGTGAATGAAAGTATAAACTTACCTTTAGAGTAAATTTCTCTTGTCTTAATAGTTTTAGCTCTGATTATTATAAGTAGCTCTTTTTTGGTGCCAAAATCTTGCAGCTGCTTATGTATTGTAATATTATTCGAAAACCCTGCTGAATAAGCAGAATCTTTATAAATGGAATTAGAGCTGTTCTTCCTTTTTGATCATACAGTTACGATAGTTCACTCTTGTCATGTACGCGTGAAAACTGTACAACGCGGAAGACAACACTATTCAAATGATCTTTATTCACATATACTCAGGACAAGATCACATATGGTAAAATATGGACAAAACACTTTTTATAATGAACATTCACAACACTTTCAATAGCGCGCCTGATTACTAGTTTGCGCTTTTGACTAATCTCTAAAGTATTACTTCACTCAGACTTTGATAGACATAGGCCATTACACGCTAAATTAGCTCGGCTAGCTCTGAGAATTTTAAATATCCAATTCTCTCAGGCTTTCCACCTTTCCGTATTTATGGCTGTTCTGTTCAAGCGTGACGTCACAGAAAAAATTCAAAGAAAGCTTATAACTTTCGTCCTAATCGAGATTTCGTTAAAGATCCAGCATTTCTGAAAACCTTAATTTTCTCTCCAAAGTCACTAAATTTCTCCAAACCTATCGCCAGGGATGGAAAGTCATTGCTTAAGCTTTGCTTGATGACCTAAGAAATCTCTGTAAATGTCTCTTTTCCTTTAAAATGTAAAGTTATAGGGAAGCATTATCGAAGTTTCGTAACAATATTGACTTGTGGAAGATATTCTGAGAATTTCCTTGAAAGAACTGCAAATACTGATGATGCTTAATTAAAAAGTAACTTCTCCCTGGTCATAAATTCATTACTTGTCATCTGAATCTTTCACCGTTTTTATTGTACTTGAAATTATCATGCAATATTCACGTTTTAACATAGTTTCCAAGCTTTTCCAGTCAGCCAAACCAGTCGTAGTAATATTCCGATAGTTGTTGCTCACACTAGACTTAAATAACATCTTTCATCTGGTCATCCGAACGAAAGTGATGTGTCTCAATATGCCTTTTCAACTTTGGGAAGAAAAACTCGTAAATTTGTGTTCACTGGCGGCTGGCTACTTCACACTCATCTCCATGAAGATGCAATAGTTTTCAGTTATAACACCAACACAATCTGAGAGCAAAGAAAGTAAATAAATAACTTTAAATAGTACACTTAGCTTTCAAATGCAAATAAATAAATAATAAAATAATTATGGTCATTATTTTTCAATTACGTCTCATAGAAAAAATTATTTTGTCTCAAATTTTTCATTTTAACTTCTTGTAGGAAATGCATCTGTCTTTGAAATCCCTTAAAGCGTTGCCACTCATCTTAAAATATTATTGTCATCTCTTTTGTGAACTGTAAAATAGTTTGCTGTTTTCTCAGCGAAATACGTAATTAAAATATTTTTATTTCTGAATTACTTGGCTGAAAATATCCATTTGATGGAAATTAAAAATGTATATGATTTTTTAATACTGAATAGGTTTAGAAAATGCATTTTTAAAACAAGATTAATTACAAGTTAAGAAGCTGTTACTCCAGAACTGATACTCATTGTTCAAGAATGATCTAGTATAAGACCGAAATGTTCTTATATCTATATAAAAGGTTTATTTCTTGTATCCAGGCATGTCAAGGTAGGACAGATGAGTAAAAATAAATATTCATCAAGGCCCCTGGTCGTAACTGGGTAAATACTTGACAGGAAATTAAATGGTAAGCCTATAAAAAGACTCGAACTCAATTTCCCAAAGTGACGTGTTATCTTAGTCTTTCTCCATGTCACTAACACAATGACGTAGGCTCTTAAGCTTGCTTAGGAATAAAATGTGACTTTATTTTGTTCTTTCGAAAGAGTGCTACAGTCTCCATCGTTTTCCTTTTGAGCAAGTTTTATATTTAAATAGTAAAACTGCTATACTGCTTAGAAAATATTTAGTAGAATAATTATAAGTTTGAGGAAGTGCATTGCCAATTATATTTCTAAAAATATGTTATATTACTGTTGAATTAAAATTCATGATATTTTTAACTTTTTTTTTCTAATTAAAGCTGCTTAATATGTTAATGACATACTAGAGGAAATGAGAAAAAACGCTTTGTTTTTTCATATGATTCAATTTCAAGTAGTAGCAAAATTTTATTTTGTTCTATAAATTCATATGTTCTTAGAAATTGTATGGTAAAAAAGCTTTCAATAACCAGGATTCTTTTTATTTGATTAATGTCTACGAAATTTTAAATTTTTAAAAAATAAAACTAGGATGTTTTTAAAAATATAATACGAACTTTATTTTTCGACAAATGAAAATCTTATCAAAAATTTATATTTGAATAAAAAATCTCGCACAATTATTATTTAGTTATTAATTTTATTATTATTTAATTTTATTATAATGAAAATTATAAGAGATATATTTAATTTTTTAGTAAGTTTAGTTTTTGTTAACGTTGTACTAGAAGCAACAAGCAACAAGAGGACTGTTGGCGACAGACCTCGTAACTTTGAACCTCGGTCAAGTGACGAGAACACCTCTGGCATCCCTCTCTCTTCTAATTTCCATGAGATTGGAAGGACTATGGGCCCCGACAGATTTTAACTTGCATCAGCCTCGGCTACACGGTGGATCTTTAGCGGCTAAAAGTCGAACCCGCAACTGATCGAAAACCGCCTTCCACGAATCCGAAACCATGACCACTAGGCTACCATTGCCATTAAAAAGCAAGCAAACATAATCTAATAAATTTCTCAATCATCTTGTTTTAATATAATCCAATAAATTTCTCAATAATACCTATGTTTTCAATGAAAAACGAGACATAATTTATATTTTTATCGCCCCATATATCATATAAATATATTTCATATGTATAAAAATTGCATTATTTCGATTTAAACACTATTTTGTGTAAATTAATATTCATTATTAAATCGATTCAATGATTTGACACCTTAAAAACATTCAACGTTTTTTAATTTCCGATCCTATATTTATACACTTAACTTAGAAGAATTTATATTTTATACTCTTGATTCGAAGTCAACACATAAAATTTATAATATTCAATTCCATCAATCATAAATATTTAACTTTCGAAAATTATTCATATATAATCTTTTGCCTTTGATTTCTCGTTTTAAAATAGTTATCGCAGTTAAGTTTAAAAACTTTAAATCATGAATTAAACACTAAAGTATCAAGTACTAAACCGTCGATTTCTTTCATCATAACCATTTCATTTCATTAAATATTTCTCAATCCAAAAAATGAACAAAATTCTCGTTATTAAATGAGATATAGCCAATTTTCTAAACTTCTATCATTATTCATAAAATGATGACCATAAACTTATAAACAAGGAGAAAATATAACTCCTCGATTTAGGCGATTGCAGTTTCCTCCTTCACAACTCAGCACTTCACGGTGAATAAATAAACCAACAAATCATTTCATTACACCGATATATCGCAGAGCAGAGAACTTTGAATTAAGCCACTCAGACTATTCACATATCTCCGATACTCAAACTTTGATTACGTGACGACCAGGAGACCGGAAACTATCGACAACAGTCGCCGCCAAATTAATAGTGTATGAGTAAGTACTCATATGTAATGAAGCACTCCAAGCGTATACTTAAGCCTTTCTCTCACGCTGATTCTTCTTGGTCCGTGCATGATATGCAAATCTGCTAATTTATTGACGAGGTATTCGAAGATATTAATGTCTCTAATAAAGCATATTATTTGCAATGAAGAGTTGTGTATGCATTTTCATAATTCTTGTAAGTAGTTAGAAGATTATGCGATATCTTATTAGTTTATTTCTCAAGAGTTGTTCGATTAAGTTGTAAACAGCTTCCGTTTCGAAATGTCATAAAGATAACCATCTGGGATATTTGTATGAAATCTTTGTTGTCGAAATGGGAACGGCCCTTTCTTGGACCTGTCCATAATGCATAAAAACTAGTGGATCAAACACGAACATTTAATTGCTATTTTCAAAAAAATATTCAGCACTTCTTGATAATTAATGAATGTAATGTAGAAATGTTTTTTTAGTTGAGTCTTTTGTATTAATACAATGTTTTAAATTAGGAAGACTTTATAACACTTTTGTGTTGAAGATTTTAAGACAGAAGATTTTAAGACATACTTTTATGATGCAGTTCATTAAAAATGAATCCTACATTGGTTTATAATTAAGTGCAAAAATTTTGCAATCAGAACTTTCACATCAAGAAAATTTCTCAAACTGCTAAAAACACGTATTATATCCAATAACACGTGGTTTATATATATATATATATATATATATATATATATATATATATATATATACATATACGCAAGTTCAAATGAAAAGGTAAAAGGTACGAATCGACACTCTGTAACGGCTGCTCATTCCAGGCTACCTCTTGTGCCATAGCTAAACTCAATGATTAAATGCTAAGACTCAATAAGTCAATCAAAGAGACACTAGAACAATAATTACGCAATTTATTAACTTCTTGTTAATATAACAACAATTATGATTAACAACAATTAATTCGGGAAAGGGTTTTAATGCCTTAACTCAATCTACAAATAATAATCTAACAGACTCTTACCACTAAACCTTCTTCGACTGCAACTCAGACTCTGGAACGGTTGTTGAACACTGGAATAACTAAATCTCTTGAATCATTCAACTTTTAATCCAATCTCCTACTTCAACCTCTCTTCCCACCTCTTTCAACTCCTCCTTCAACCTCTCTTTCGCGACTCTCAGTCGGAGTTTATATATTTCCTAACTCTCTCAATTCACGTCATTTCTACTTGTTTTACCAAAATCACATTTCATTTTTGGTTGGGCAAAAGTTGTTGAGCAAAAGCAATCAATCTTAATTAAATGTCCCCTAGGTTAGTGAAGAGAAACCGCGAATAGCCCAATGTCACAACTCTAGGTATAAATGAAGACTTTATTCAAAGTATACACCATAGGCATGAGCTCAATAATCCCAATGATTAATGAACTGAAGGATTCCTTGTTCCCAGAATTCTTGTGGCTGTGACGAGACCCAGTCTTTCACGGAGTCTTTGAGTCTGAGAGTTGAAACACTTCTCTTTCACATGTTTTTTCAGGGGACTAAATACATCAAAATAGCAAGATGATAGGTCCTGGCTGTAGGGCATGGTAAGGCAGCTCCCACTAGATCTTAACAAATTACACGTGTGTGACCCTGGAGACATGTGGATGCGCGTTATCATGGAGCAGAACCAATCCCTCCTTGAGCAGCCGCCCCGGTCTTCTGTTCCTGATGAACCTGCTTAGTCTTCGGAATGTCTTACAGTACTCATCGGAATTAATGGTTCATGTCATCATGTCTTCACACGCACTGCAGCGTCAATTGGACTTTATAAGAGCCTCTGTTCTCTCCTGTGTATGCTCTCCATCCACGCCGGTGACTCCGTTCGCATCCCTAGATGTCTTGCTACGTTCTCCTATAGCGTCATAGGCAAATGTGTTATCGTTTACGTTGTTCTGACGTTTCGTACCTTTTCATCACCCCCCCCCTTTGTATGTGTGTGTGTGTGTGTATGCTGTAAGACATAAAAACACATCCATGCACGGGGAGAAAAAGTTGATTTTACTTATATTTCACTCGCAAAAACAAAAAGAGGTCTTTTGAATAGTCACAAGCTCATGCCTTAATTTATTCAAATCTAGTCTTAGTTTGAGTTTCATTTCCATCAAATATCGTAGCGTAGATTAATAATGTTCCACGTTAACATTAACAGGTTCTTAGACACTTTACTTAGTAAATGGCGTGATGTGTAAGAAATGAAAGGGAATTATCTGTTTAGAAGTTGTTCCTGTCACTGCATCGTTATTCAAAACAAAATGAGATTTGTTACCAATAACCTTCTTATTGCTCTGGAACAACGTTGATTCACCAAACCAAATCCTTTAAAATTAACATTTCGAGCTGCTTCTTTGTTCAGAGTAGCATTTTCAAAATTTTTTAAGTATACGAGTTAGACATAATTTTATTTTGAAAATACTTCTGTACACTCTTTTTTTTTTTTATCTGTTTAGAAATAGCCATCAAATCATACACGTACTCCTACGGAAACAATAATCACATGTCGAGAATTACTGATTTAGATGACATGTTTAATTGCTTAAATCATTAGAATTAAAGTAAATTAGTTTACTAATAAAGCAGTGAGAAAAATGATTAAATATTATTGAGGTAATAAGAAAAATAATTGAAAGTGTTTGTAAACGAAATAATGAGAAAAATTATTATTAAATTGTTTACTAATGAAGCAATAAAAAAAATTATCGAATTTGTATGAATGAAACACAGTAACAAAAATCAATAAATATTTATGAAATAATAAGAAAAAATTGTTTACAAGTAAGAAAAAGAGTGAATATTTGTTAATAAAGTAGCAAGAAACGTAAATGTGTGTTTATTAATGCAGAAATATAAAAGACAGCAATATAAAAACTAGTGCAATTTTATTCAAAAAAGCTTTCTGCGTTCTTTTAAAATCATGTTGATCCGATTCTTACGGGAATCTGCTCACGATGTATTTCTACAGTCTGTTAAAAATATTTTCTTTGAAAAACTGTAGAATATCGTCTCAACCCCGAACGAAAAGGAAGCTAAAAATAGATTTCTATTTTCGCAACTTTTCCAGATGCGGTTCAATCACTTTGACGATGGTATTACTTTATTTTTTTGTTTACTCTTAGGAGAAACAAGAAACTTAAGAGAATTGTAGCACAGTCTGATTTAAATATATATACACGCCTAGTCTTCAAAGAATATTTGATGCGTGAAACGAAACTTTTCAAACAGCAAAAATCAATATCAAAATTTAATAAAAATGTACGAAGAAGTATTTTTATCAAATATTATTTACACATGTA
>BMAW01111050.1:66236-84250 GCA_019974015.1 Nephila pilipes | reverse complement strand
ATAGTGGTGCATAGAGTGTATTGCTTCTGCTCGTGAGAGGAGGTTGCGTCCTCGCCATCTTCTTCCATCTGGGTTTCGGGATGGTCTTCAATCGCTAGACCGTTAAGGGTACCAGGCCACGCGAGGAATTCTGGAATACCGCATCTACGACTCCTTGTTTGTGAGATATATATCTTTTTATATTAATAGTAGAGCTAAGATTTCTTGTGTGCCTAATAATTATACTTTAATCATTTTAAGACCTGTAAAAGCAATTTTTGGTACTTGTCCATTATAGCGGCGCCCGCAAAATTACGATTTCGGAAGGAGGCGGAAAATCGCCAAGCAGTATGATTTATTGCCATGTTTGGTTGTAAACTCCTAAGGTTGCAGTCCTAAAGAAACAACATTTCATCATTTTAGTGAAATATCGCTTGCCTGTTAACGTTACCGATTTCGTATTTTTTTTAAATACCTATTTTGTTGCCTTTGAAATTGTCGTTAACAATTTTCAGTTAACCAAACAGCGAAATGGATGCTGGTTTTACACATTTCACGGTGAACCTTAAGTACAATTTTGTAGATCCGTCAACGGGAGTTCACACACAAAATGTTAAAAGAATGTGGGGTTCCGCTAAGTGGCGTAGCAAGAAACGGCTCGGCTCGGCATAATCTAGAATCGTATCTGGTAGAATTTATGTGGAGGAAATATGTAGTGAAAAAAAAAATGCTTTCTATAAAATAGTGAACGCAATTTCGGAAATATGGTCTTTTATGTTGATTGATGTTCTAAAAGTTACGTAAATATTAATATTAAACATCTAAATTTTTATAGTACTTATTGGGATGAGATTTATCATTAAACATATAAAAGATAATTGAATAAAAATATTATTTAAAAAAGTTTTATATTATTTATTGATGTGTTATTTGTTTTCCTACATTTCAATTTCACGCTCCGCTTACTTGGCGCTTTAAACTAGCTTAGCGACATTGGTGTATTCTTAATTTGGCGGACGCCGCTTTAATAGACAAGTACCCAATTTTTTTTGTCTAAAAGTTTTTTTTTCTCTCTTAGTTGAATATAGACATGATTTGGAAGAAATATTTGCATTTAAGTATCATTTTAAAATGTTCGACAATTCTTTAGGAGTATATTTGGAATTATGGCGAGCTTTGCACGAAATAGCAAATTCCATTGGTTTCATATGCTAATGTGCACTGTAAAGCGCATACGAATGATTTCTTTAGGTGCGAAACTAATTTTAGGGAAAAAATGCTTCAAGAGATATTCAGACGTACCTCCTTCCCGCTTTCAAAATATCTCCAGCTTGTGTTTTGTGCCAGCATACTCAAGGGGGAAGACACTATTTTTTCTTTGAAAGAAGTTTTGGATTCATTTAGTTTTCCAGTTCATTCTAAGTGTTACCATCGTGAAGTGCGGTTGTTACAGCCATGTTTGTGAATGAAATGGGAAATTTTAACCTATATGAGTGAAGACACCATGAGCAGGTGTTTGAAGAATTTATTAAAGCTATTGCTTACAGACCACTGGATATTTTTATAGTGAAAGTGAGAATTTAAGTGATTAAATCTACGGAATTTAACGTAGTGATGAGAAGCGTCAATGTGGTTCGTAGAGGCGGAGTGTAAATACCGGCAAGGAAACAAAAGTTTTAAAAATATTATAGAGATATTAATTTTTTGTGGATGTTATCAATTCAGTATATGTTGAGTTCCGCTATTAAATTAAGGATATCGTTTTCAGAATTATAAACACAAGTAGTACTACATTCAATATTCAAGAAACTTAATAAAACAACACTAGCTTGTATTAACATCACCATGTTTTTTTTAATATTTCTGGAACCACAACAAAAAACTGCTGCCAGATTCCGAACAGCCGGTTACACTCAGAAACAAGGAAATAGAAAGCTGATTTATATCCTTGGTAAAACTGAACTATTTTTACAATATCACTTGACTTTTAACATTTATGAAATAATATATTAAATATAAAATAAAAACAGTCACTTCTTAGCATTCTCTCACCTTTAGTTGGGGAGGAGGCCCAACTCAATAAATCAAATGTTACAAATCTCTAATCTTTTTTGGTACTTTAATAGTTCATTCATGTCTGGTTTTCTATATTACTTTCACGGATATTACAAGGGTTATCTCCCAATGTTGAGATACGTTTGTATGTGGTGGACGATTTTTTAAAACTTAGATCTCGTACTTAGTCTCAGAAACTGTAATTTCCAGCGGATAGAGACGCTGTTAGACATATTTAATTCTCCACGTGTAGTTTGGTTCTTCCTGTTCCAGGGAAAAGTTCAGTAACTCGCCAAAGAGGCTATTCAATTCGTAGTCAGTTTTTATTTCCAAACCACTGCATGATTTGGAATACTAGATTCCTTGATGTCTTGTAAAAATAAGGATGATATTTGTGTAATAAGGTCAGTATCTTTTTCTGAGGATATAAGGTGTTCATAATGGACTCGCAATCGCACAACTTTGTTATCAACTAAGTGTGAACTAGAATTCGCATTTCAAAAGTAGGGAAATTTAGCTTACCAGACAAGCCGGTTCTTGATTAAATCCAAAACTCGATCATAGATACTTTTTTGACATCACTAATTTAGTTCATTGTAAGAAGTCACAAAACAATTAACACAGACTAATATTATATTTTCGCCATATCATTGTAATACTTTCTACCTCCGTCAATCTTCGAGGAAGGCAGCAGCATATTTGAATTAGAACTAGAGAAAATCTCGCTTGGAGTGTAGAGCTCTATATTCTTTCTAATTTCAACATTGTGCTCCCCGAATGTCACAATAATTATAATACTAAGTAAATTACACAATAATTATAATATTAAGCAAAATTCACAATAATTATAATACCAAGTACAATATTCAAATGTTATCCAAATTACAAATGTTACAAACAAGCACATTAACAATTTGCAAATTTCAGTTACATTGGTACTCTCTGTGCACAAATCTTGAATCCTGTAAAGTATTCAGTGTTATTAAACACATAATAAAAAGCAATTCATTCACTAACTTCAAGATTATATAAATATTAAGACAGGTCTTTTTAGGACGGATGTTTCTGAATCGATTTCACAAGATCTTATCTTTCCCTCTCTTCAAGGAAAAACAGATTTTATTTTCCTTAATTTGGAAAAATGCGTAGGAAGTTTATCATCAATAATTAATACAATATCATTAATTTTGAATTCAGTGAAATTACCCGAAGGTTTGACATAGCGAACAGATTTTAATATTAAAAGATATTCTTTTTTTCTCTCCGTTTGGTCCGAAACATATTAATCAATCATTCACGATAAATGAACCTTGTATTAATATTTTTTAGCTAGCTAATTTTGAATCAAAATTAGGCCTGGCAGGAAGTAAGCTCTTTACTCGACCACATAAAAGCATTTGCGATGAAGTAAGAGAAACAGGTTCTTTTTACTCGGAAATTACGCAAGTCAATGGTAAAATGTTCAAAATTTACATATTAACTCTCCAATTTAAAAAACGAACAAAATATTTCGTCGTTACATTGGTGAAATGTTTAAGTCAGTTAGATTTTTTAAAGTAAATGCATGTCATGATAGAATTCACGTGAAGTATTTTTTTAGTAAAAATATAGAAAGAAGAAATATTAGGTTAAAATTGGATAAGATATTTAAAAATTAATAAAAACACAATAAATAAATCTATTTATGTTAACCAGAGACCTATTTTCAATGTAAAACATTTGATTGCTACGATCATGACAGAATATTCTGATGTTTTCGAACTGAAAGTAGGCCAAATTCCAGACTTCGAGTGTTCGCTGAAATCGCGCAATAACGTCTCGTCTGTATTCATATAACAACACAATGAACCATTTGCTTTGAGAGAGAATTATTTGGACGCATAATTGAATAAATTAGAATTCGAAGGTAAAAGGCGATCTTTCTGAATTAGTTACTTGTAGTTCCAAAGTCCGAGCGACCGATTAGAATATACGCTGAATACAAGGTCACCATTGATAAACAATGTATTGGGAAAATATTTTTACAAGCTGGGAGGGAGAATGTATTTTTCCGTTTTTGATATTTATAATGCGTTATTACATTAAACAGTCGATAATGAAAAGGATAAAATGCAAACAACCTCTACACACAAGGGACCAGTACATAGTGAAGCGATTATTTTTTGGCATCAAATCAGCATCGAACGAATGTCGCGCATTTGTTGATCAATTTGTTCAAGATTCAGAATTAATTATAGGGTTTTTTTGTGATATTAATTATAATACAGGGAACAATGTACGAAGAATCCATGACTCGTTTGAAAAAGTTTTAAAAAATCTTCATAAATATCACTAAACAAATGCAACCTATTTGAGAAAAAAAATTGAAATATTTAGGACAAACCACAGCTCAGTAGATTGAGTGAATCTCCCGATAAAATAAATGCCATTTTCGAGGTACATCCACATCTAGAAATCTACACGTAACATTGCTTTTCAGAGCCTGTTAAATCGTTTTGTGTATCCAAAATCACAAGTGCGACCCTTCAATTAGTGTGGGAAAAACTTTTGTGTATTTTTGTCATGCGAATGGCAACAATTAAATAGGATGGGGCCGCTGAATACTTCAAACTAAGCAGGAGTCGGCCTCTCAGTCAGTATTAAAAGCTTCTCTATCTAAACACCTCTAAACATTAAATAGCGACACAATATCCAGCAAACGATGTATTAGTACTCTCGTCCGCTAGACTTATAATTCATTTCTTTAACTGTAGACCTTAGAATATGCGATCTTTGTGATCCTGTATCTATAATGACCCGAATATTACATTTAATTTCTTGTCCTCTCATTATTAAGACGAATGCCTGACAAAATAACGTTTTCAACTTAAGAGAAGCTATTAAGATCTTTATCTTGGTTCTAAGAATACATCCAATTCATTGAAGAAGAAGCTCTTTCGAGAAACAGTCTTTCTTGCATAACTTTTCCCACACAATTGACAATAGAATTTCGACCTACAAACCTCAACTCCATGTCCTTATTTCAAGCAAAAGAACCAACAAAGTGCATTCTTCTACAACAGTTTGTCTTGCAATGTCAGTATTTGAGCTTTTCCGCAGTTCTGAGATTTGTGATCCCCAGAACGAAATATGCATGACATCGTGTTATTCGAAGAATATAAAAGTTCATTTGCCATAGAAACGCGGGAATGGCACTTTTTTGAGTTGGTCTCTTGGAGAGCATCAAAATGATTTATACTACGTCAGATTTATACAGATGTGACGTCTTTTCAGCCTAGTTGGTTAGAGCGTAGTAAAAAGCAACCGGTCAACTTTCCTTCGGACTCACTGGACCAAGGTTCGAAACAACACTGCCAAATCAAGGTCAACTACAGAGCTCCAACTCTCCCTTTCCACAGAGCACGGTGTTGAATAACATCCCCCAATGTCTCGGAGAAAATGTCCTCCACCAAAGTAGTGACTCAGGACTTGGATACTAGATGGCAGCACAGCCTATACCTACTGCTTGTATATACCTCCGCAGCAAAAACACTTACCTCTGTATGTTCAACAAAGAGAAACGCACACAAATCACGACTTGTAATATTCCTGCTCTGGCGCACGTGTCGACGAGACCCGCCACTCTACACGAGACAGCCGTTGACTCAAAATGAAAAATTGCCCCAAGAAAAACTAATTTCAACAGGAAGGGGATGTGTATCAATTGTTGTAATGGTTGGAAAAAAAAACTAAAAAAAAGCAACCCTCTGTACCAACAACGATGCCAGAAGTTAAAACGCCAAACTTAACTGGTCAGATGAGACGTCTTTTCAGCCTGGTTGATTGGAACGCAGCAAAAAGCGACCGGTCAACTTTCCTTCGGACTCACTGGACCAAGGGTGGAAACAACAGCGGTATTCAAGGTCAACAAAGGTTTATCCCCGTCCACGGGGCCCCGGGGTAGAATGACATCCCCGTTGTTTCGTCCAGCGCCGAAAACTCTTCAGCAGATGATTTTTTTTCTATGGCTTGCGCTATATATTACAAAATTATCGTGATTATCCAGATTCTGATCTTTATCTATCTTTTCTAAATTCCCCAAAAACCTAGCCAATTCTTTAAATTACCGTCAAATGAGGGTAGTTTAATTTTGGGTTAATGTGTTTGGTTAATTGTTAGATAAACTCTTTTTTTTTTCTGATGCAAAAGATTATTCAACGGATTTTCTATTATTCCCCGTTTATCAGCTAAAAATTTCGAAGCTAAAGCTTTTTGAATCGAAAGCTGAATTAATATTAACACGTGAATATTAATTTAGATACAAATAAAGCCTCTCTAAATTCATATTCAAGTGTTAATATTAATTTAACTTTCGATTCAAAAAGCTTTAGCTCCGAAATTTTCTCATTATGAAGTAATGTACTTTCAGTATCATGAAAACCGTTACACTCAATGGTAAATAATCGTCTATTCTGTTTCCGAGGCACTTTTAATCTATCCATATTGTTTGAACAAAATTGAATCGATTTTCTTGCAGATCGGACGATAGATGTTGAATTCCGCTTTCTAGTTAGGATGTCCTTTTCGGAAATCTAAATACACGTAATACAATACTCAGTATTTAAGATTTAAACAAAATAAAACTCGTCACACAATTGTAGACGTAAAACTCAAATCAAGAGAATACGTCGTATTAAAGCCGCCATTTCTTTTTTCTAAAACAACGACATAAAACTCCTACCAGATTCCTAACAGCCAGTTACATTCGGAAACAAGGGAGATAAAAAGATGATTTATATCATTTGTAAAAGAAAATAATTTTTACAATATCACGTGACGTATAAACATTTATGAAACAAAATATAAAGTAAAAACAGTCATTTACTAACAGTGTGATGTTCCATGAATTAAAGTGCAATTATAGATAAGTGATCGCATTACAACAAAACATAGATCCTGATTTTGAGGCGAGAGAAATTTCTCTGTAGTGTTTTGTTTTCAAAAATTTAATTTACCATGTCAGTAATTGGAAAATTTAAAAAAAAAAAAAAAAAAAAAAAAAGACGAGTGGTCCTGCGTCTCTGAGGAATTAGTAAGGTAATTCCCGATGTAGCAAAAGTTGTTGACTTCAGAAAAATTATTGAGAATTGTGATTTGCATATTAATGACATCGAATTCGTTCAAAATGTTGTTGACTATATGACTGAGGAAAAGAAATCAATAACGGAAAGAGAAAAAATGAGAAATCCGGAAACGAAACCAAGAGAAAATTAAAATGGTTCCATTACAAAAACAATTAGAGTTAGAAAATATTCCCAAAGAATTTGCTCAGAACTTTGAAAATATTGCGTTATTACAAATAGAAAAAGAATTGCATCATAAAATCTTAAGAAAAATCGAAATATCTTAATTTATGCAGATACCTTAAGTAAAAGCACTGTAAGTCTAATTAAAAGTGTAAGAACTTTAACAATTTCTGTGCCTACCCGAGGAGAATCTTTTAATCTTTTCTTCCAAATAATTGAAAAAGTCTTTAAAAACATATCGGAACAATTAAAAGCGGACATATTATTAAATATATTAGGAGAAAATATATCAGATTTAATGGTTAGTATAAAAGCAGAGAAAATCAATGATTTCGAAAAACTTAAATCTGGTGTTTTTAACGAATTCCAACCTTCTCCACAAATGAATTTTCCCATGCACAAAAATTATCTAATGAAAATTTTGTATAATTCGCGTCTTGATTATCCGCTAATTTTGAAAATTTTTGTTAGTTGCGAAAAGTAGGAGATTTTAAATCGTTGTGTCGATCGATTCTGGTTAAATTCTTGAACGAGAACTGAAAACCCACAGAGCAATAAAACGTAGGGAATCCTTTTTTTAAACCTCAACAACTTGTCAGAAAATGCGATATTTATCTTTTTGCGAGAGTGAAAATCAAAAAATGAAAATAAAGTAGAAGATATCAGATAAAGAGTAAAATTAATAAAAAAAAAAAAAGAAATTCTCATAATTCAAGGTTTCAGTAAAGGATTTTTATCAAAAGTAAAAAGTAATAAATGCGTCATTTGTAAAAACGAGAATCATTCTACGTATTTATGACTTCAATTTGAGAAGCTTTCTGCTTACGATCTCTCAGAAAGAATTAAAATAAATAATCTGTGTTTTAAATGTTTAGCTTCAGAATGTTGTGTTGAGTGATGTAGGTAAAAATTGCGTTTGTGGAAAGGCGCATGATAATATGGCTCCTTTTTCCGAGAACCTATGGCAGAAATATGTCTGAAACCACAGCTGCATTTGCTTTTGCAAGTCAAAATAAAGTGTATACGATTCCGTCCCCTCCTATGAACTTAATCAAAATAGTATAGCGAGCAGTTTGTTTGCAAAGAGCAAAACAAAAATTGTATTTTTCTGAGTACTGTTCCCGTTTTGATTAAAAATAAAAAGGTGTAAAACAAGAATCATGAGATCTGTTTGATGTTAAAAGTCAAACGTGCTTATTATGTTTTGACTGCGCTAATCGTTTGGAACAAACGAAAGAAAAAATAAATATTTTGATCTCACGCTTAAATGGTTCTTAAACGGACAATTAATGTATGCATTAGAACCACTATAGCGAATGAAAACAAAAGTTTCCAGATTGAATTAAACAAATTAGTGGTTCCGAAAATTACTGATTTAAATTCCCCCAAAATTACTTGATGTTAATCCTGAAATTTCAGATTCAATTCCGTTAGCAGATTTGAATTATAATGAACCAAGTGTAAAAGATATTTTGTTAGGTGCAGAAATTTTTCATGAATTACGGAGACCTGGACAAAATATGTATATGCGCTAAATTCGCGTTCGCTCTCACAAAATACAGTGTTTGATTATGTGGTTCGCGCGGATCGTTGTAGATCTAAGGTTCCAACACACACATTGCGATTTAATTCGAGAATATGATTTAAATATAACGTTTAAAGAAATTTTGTGAGAAAGATACTGTCAAATCAGAAAAAAGAAATGAACACGTGATTTGCTCGTACACTTCGGAGAAATGTGGGCGAATCGTTACAATGCCCTGTATAGATCCTTCGCGTTTAAGTAAATTCAAAAGACGTTGCTTTCAGAAGACTCAAATCGCTATGGACTCGTTTATCCTGAGACGTTGAATAGTTAATGCTCACAAAGGCTTCATGAAGAATTATTTAAAACTTGGCTACATGAGAGAGGAAGTAGAAGAAAGAAAACCCTCTGCAATGCACTATACCACACATCATGAGGTTTTGAGGCCCATGAAAGCAAATACAAAATTACATGTACCTCATAGACCACTAATGGTACTTCGCAGAACTCCTTACAATACAATGGCGGAGTCATCCAACATAACTTATTTTCGATAATGTTTGGGATCGGAAAGTATGTGTATGTTTTGACAGCCGACGTGAAAATAATGTTTCGAATGATTCTCTTCGTTCCAAGTCAACGCAAACTTCAAAGATTTTTTTATATAAATACGCCTATTGAGTCTTCTGAAACTTATGGGTTAGTAACAGTCACTAAAATGGGTATTCTCCCGCTGTGCTACAGCAGCTCCACTTTCAACAAGGATTAGAAGGTTGAGTGTCGGTCTTTTATTTAAATTTTTCATCATTTATTAAACTTTTTTTTCTTTACAAACGAGCTTGGTTCTTTTCAACACACCGATGCCAATCTCCACAATGGGGGCTCGGCAAACGAACCAGCATTTAAAGTTAAATTAAAATTTAAAATACGAACTCAAAATTACGAAACGAACAGGCTAACAGATTGGCTGCCGCCAAAAAAATATGGACGCTCACTCTGTTCAATAAGTACTTGTGATTACTTCTGAGAACAGATGATACTAAAAATCGAGAACTTGTGAGTATTTTTAAGTGCAGACGCTACTTACACAACTACCAAATAACGAAAATTGATATATGTTGTTGTGTCACCGTTCCGCTGGATTGTTCGAGAATTTATGAAAAATCAACTCTTAAAAGAGTAATAAGAAACAGTTATTCGCTTTTTTTTGTTGTGACTGCCCCAGAATTTTGGATATATCGCTCTCTTTACCTTTCAATTTATATTTGAAAATAAGTTTTATTCAGACTATGTAATTCGGATTATATAAAGATGACCACCCTTGATGATATTCCTGTTGTGTCAAACTTTCTTAAAAGAGGAAATATTAAAATATGATTGGAATGAATATGAATAAGAAACATGATTGATTGCGTTCAAAAAAATATACGTGCATTAAAAGTGCTTAATATATGAGCAAAATAAATTATCTGATGTTTTACTTATTAATATTCTTGTTGAGAAACTTGATAGAGAATCGAGAAGAAATTTTGAATTACCTCATAAATCCAAAAATGTTCCAACATTTGAAGAATTTATTGCATTCTTGGAACAACGGGAATCCGTTTTATTGTCTGTTGATAGAAATTCTAAAGTTAACCCAAATAAATTTTGTGCCAACAATTCTAAGCCAAAGGCTTTCATAGTAAATGAAAATAAAAATTGTATAGTGTGTAAGTCACAACATCCGATATATCGATGCCCTACTTTTTTAAAATTTAGAGTTGAGGAAAGACTTAAATTCATTCGTAAACACAAACTTTGTAATTTGTGCTTAAAATCCAACCATACTCAAATTAATTGCTTATCTAAATATAGATGCATATGTGGTGGTTTACATAGCCATTTGATTTATTCTCAAAACTGTACTAAATCGAAAATGAAAAACCCTTTAGTCATCAATAACGGAAATGAAAAAGAATATTGCGAAACAGTTAATAAAAATTCTAATGCTGATACGACCACGTCAGTGTTGAGTAATAACACATTGCCCGAACAGACAAACAAAAAAAATGTTCTGTTTTCAACTGCTGAGATTTGTTTCCAGAGCAGATAATCAAAGAATAAAAATACGAGCTATACTTGATTCCGCGAGTAATATTTGTGTACTAACAGAAAGAATGAGTAATTGCTTAGGAATAAAAAAGCAAAAAATAAAGACACCGGTATCCGGTCTAAATGGATTAATGCAGAACATAAAATGGAAATTAAACACAATTATTTCAAACGAAGATAGCAGTTTTGTTGAATCAATAGATATCTTGATTGTAGACAAAATAACTGAATTTACACCCTCTTCGTGTTTAGATATTTCTAATGTTGAAATTCCACAGTTTTTAACTTTAGCTGACAAAACGTTTTATGAAGCGAAAGAAGTACACGCTTTAATTAGTGCTGATATATTTTTTAAAGTTTTAAAACAGAATACGTATAAAGTAAATGAAGAGTTATTTTTCAAGAAAAGCGAATTTGGCTGGATTGCGTGTGGTATACTTAAGAGCGATATCGGTGAATGAAAAAATTCTGAATAAGCCATAGATGGTGCTGAGTATTCCAAGGTATTTTGCACGTTGTGTTGGCTGGAATATCCAGCTCGAGTGATTAATGAACCTGCGTAGAAGTATTCAATACGAAGTACAAAGGTCAATTGGGGTAATGGGGGGGAACATTATGAAGTTTCACAGCTGTAAAGTTGAAAGAGCAGAAGATTTATTTTGTCTATTACTTGAGTTATGTCTCTCTCTCTCTCTCTCTCTCTTTTTTAAGGGGATGTGAGCGTATGAATTTAAAGTTTCTTTTCTCCTAGTATGAAAAGCGCTTAAGATTAAATATGTAAACTTTTTTTATTTTATAAGGAAAAATAATAATAGTAAAAAATAACAAGAAATAAATAATAGAGGAAAAATTATAGTGAATAAAAATGTAAAACAATAAAAAGAATGAGGAGAGCTGTCAGGCAATTATCAGAGATAGCACTCTGAAAAGTTGCCATGTAATATTTTCGAAGATATTCAAATTTAATTTATAAAAACAATCAATAAAATGATTATTATTTTTAACATCTTACATAAATACATTTAATCAATATAAATGTTGTAAAACAAAATTTGAATATTATTTTATCATGTCAAAACTAAACTAACTGTATACTTAAATTTTATTTCTACTAAATAGACATATTGCGATTGAACTATGTATTCTATTAATCATAATTGTTCCTCGAAATTAAACTTACTTAAACCTTATGGGTAACTCCTCATTTTTTCAGAAATTCAAGCAGAAATGAAGTGTAAGTAATTGGGGAAAAACTGTGGATCTTTTTCAGTCATATTTATTTACAAAAAAGCTCTCTCTCCTCTCCCCCCCTACAAAAGTTATATAATTTTTTTTAGTTCACTTCTTTTCGTTTTATTGCCTTAATAGTTAAATGTGGAAAATATATATTATTATCATAATATATTTATTTAAAAAAAATCGGACAGTAAAGGGAAGCTTCCCTTTATTTCAGGTTTGAAACTTTTATCTTTTGTTTTGTCTTTAACTTTTCGTGTTTCTTTTTATGTTAAAATATAAAAATATTTCTTTCCATATGCTACGAACAACACTTTCTGAATAAGACCACAGTACCAGAGAAAGTTCGTTTAGAATTTTAAACAAATACTTTTTTTTATTGATGCCTGTTTCCAAAGAATAAGCAACTATTATTGATGTAAATAAGAAATTAATAATCTTTTCTGCAATAAATACTTTGATTTATTTTGTGCTTATTAACATCAAACGTAGGAGCAACACGAGGGCTTTGAGCGATGGACCTCGCAATTTTAAACCTCGGTCAAGTGACGAGGATGACACTTGAGCTGTCTCCAAACTCTCCAAACTTCCTTCTGATCCTTTATTTTTTGTTATTGATTCCGGACACATATTCAAATACATCCTAACAATTAGATTAATCGAAAAAATGCAAGGAAATGTTTGCACATTTTATACACAATGCGAGGTTCTTAAATCAAATAACGTCAATGTAACCCAAAAATTTAGCGGAAGGGACAAAAAGCGCGAGAATCAAAACAGTTTTATTTTCTCTATCGCGTTTCAGACAAATCGTAATATTTGAAAGATTTCTATAATTGAAAATTATGTATCTTTGCTTTTTTGAATTTAAGACATCATTTGCATTCTTAGAAAACTAATTTTCAATCTTTCAAATGCTCCAAATCAATCAGAATTTTTTTCTTTAATTTTTTTTTTAATTTAAATGAAAAATACTTATGTTTTGTTATAATATGAGGGGGGGAGGAACCCTCTGATAAACCAAAAAAAAAAAAAAAAAAAAAAGTTCAATTTTGTTATGGTAATACTGTTTTATGACAGATAGCTGTTCTGTTAAATTCAACTGCAATAGATATTCGTTAAATTAATTATAAATCTGAGCTAATATGTGTAAACAGTGTTGCCCTCAAACTATAGCGCTTCTTATGTTAAAAAGTTATTCGAGGACTTGATTAGGAAATTGAAAATATCCGATTTTAATTTTCAATAATAATAATAATAAAAAAAAAGGCGAATGTTACCGATTACAAAGTGTGAAGTTCTACACTGGTTAATATATTACATAGATTAATTATTGATTAATTTTACGTAATTTGTTTTCGTACACCAGTTACATAAAAATAAGTTAAATGAAGCTTCCCCCCCCCCCGTTACTGAATGAATCATTTACGGTCAATGAAATATTTGTTACAGTAATCATTTGGTAAAAATTGATTGACAAAAAGGACGGTTAAAAATAGAGAAGAATCGCTGGGATATCCAGGGGGTGCGTCACCCGTCTTCCTCAAAGACGGTAAAATCCAAGGGAAATAAAAAGAGTACAAGGATGTCTTGGTGTTTTGTATTTGCCTAGAAAAGGCAAGTTTAAAGACTTAAATTTTGTGAGATGCTTAATTCGATTTGAAAAGTAATAATAAATAAATAAAATTAAGTTAAATAAAAAAAATAACTTTTGCTGGAATAAACAAATTAATTCAGTGCATCTTAGAGACTAAATTAAAATTTCACATTTTATGCTTCACGAAATAATAATTTGCATTTTGTTATATTTTTTAAAGGTTAAAGAAAATTTAGGTAACTTTCAATTTTTTTCGGAAAAGTTCATTATTAATTTAATTCAGATTCTCTCTTCTGTACTTTTACTTCACTAAATCGAAACTTATATTTTAAACATCTTTTCAATAATACAAATTTACCATTGCACACAAATAAAAAAAATTTTATGAACACACACAAAATATTCCCAAACCGGAGAGTTTGTAAGTGGTTAGTTCGTAAGGTTCGCGTACACTTCTGTGAATCATAAAGCTTTCTCCATTAGTCACAATTTACATGTTGCTATAATTTCATTTCAGAAAGTAACTGTAAATGTTCGCCAAAATTAAGCATTCCTCGCTAAGAGTACGTACTACAGAAAAAATTACACTGGCGCCATCTGTTGCAGATAGTCCGAAGTACGCCAATAATTAACAAAAATTCCTTTGGTCCAGGGTTCGAAACAACGCAGCCGCATCAAGGTCATCAACTCTCTCCCCCTCCTAGGGTTCGGAAAACCACTGTCCAGCGAAGACTGTTTAAACATCTTTGAAATTATTCGAAATTTTAAAAAAAATGTCGATGATGTTGATCTTGTATTGATTTTCTTTTTTATCTCTCATTTAATGAAATTGGAACTAAATTACTCATTCAAAAACGTCTTTTAATTTTTAAAACAAAGGAGAAAGATGCATTTTAATGCAATTTTTTAAACACGTTTTGCAAATTTTAGATAATAGTTTATATATTTATCACGATCTGTTACACTATAAGTATTCGTTTCGATGTCCTCGGCCTTTACAAACGTATGTCTCGGGCCATTGTATTGTTCTCGTTTTTCTGATAATGTACTATTACGAACCCGAGATGATGCTTCCCTGAAAGGATTCTCTTATAAAGGAAAAGGTACATTTGCAAAGATTTCATCAGTCAGCTAGGGAAAGCGTAAACAATGACCCTTTATTCTTAACAACGCATTTGGCGACCATTTTGGCGACTTGAAGAGGAATGGCATCTTTGGCAGCAAATCGAATTTTCCAGAAAGTGCTAGAATCATGGCGAAATCTCCTCCGGAAAGTAAGTTACGGATTTTTCTCGAATTTACCCATATGATGTGACACCTGGCCGGAACAGGTATAAATTCACCAAGAGCAAGTGACATGACAGTTAGTCTGTCTTTCGAGAATGATCGGAGACGGTCATTACTTGGAAGTGGATATGCAGAAGATTTATCGGCAGCGTAGCCGAAGGAATCTACTGAGGAGTTGCTAACTTTGGAAGTCTGCTTTGGAAATGCATAGTGGAGATTTGTCCGTAGGAGAAGTAGTGAGCTGGTCAACTGAACTTTGCCAATACAACTATGACTGTCATTACAAATGCTGTTTTTGTTCCTGTAACTGTGTCGCTAATCTGCACACGTGTTGTGTTTGTGTTGTGACAGTCCGAACTCTATTACCTGAGTGTCGTCTTGTCCTAAATATTTTGCGAATAAAACGTCATTTGTCGTTATCCTCCGCGTTGGACTGATTCCCCTTGAATACACCCACACTTATTGGAATTTCTGTAATAATATACAGTCCATTCTTTCCATTATTATCTAAACATTGTGACATTTTTTCCTATTATTATTAGCTTGTTCTGCATGTGATGATTAAAAAGCCCCTTTACGTCTGTAGCGCATTCAGGCACTAACATATCTCTTTCTCTTGCGAACGCAATCGTGAACATTCTTCCCGCATCATTCAATACACATTAACAATACTTACAATTTTTTAAAAGGGCACAATAAAATATTGGTTACAATAAAACATAATGTCCAATTACACTTTAAACTAATAAGTGGAACTGACAGTAAATTAAGATAGCAATAATAATAATAAAAAAATTTTTTTATTTTTTTACATTTAAAATTGCAATCTTTATTGACATTCAGATTTAACGCTCTTTAACTATGACACCACACAGATTTATCAATTTCCTCTTCTAAAGACTTCAGTTAGCCTTCCAGTCTTCATTAATAATACCATTTTTATGATAACTAAATCTCCTAATTTCATCTTTATAAAGAACAACTTGACACTTTGCCGTGGAATATTTAAACGAAATTTCCGAATGAATTGTACAATTTTGGTAACTTTTTGATTCAATCTAAATCTGTTAATTTCCATCATACTGATATTAGACTTTACTACAAATGCAATTGTCGACTGATAAAGAAATGAACTGGTGTCAAAAACATAAAGTAATTCAAATTAGCCGTTAGCCATGTGAGTGGTACGGAATATAAAATTCATTTGGGTAATAACAGTCAAAAAACTAAAAAAAAGTAAGTTTGTTATTTCCCAGGACACGATTAAGATGATAAGGTTTCCAAAAGCCATCTGAAGAGTAGAACTGAATGTAATATTAACTTCTGGTACTTAGGTAAAATTCGATCGATCACTTCCACCAAACAAAAAACTATTAGTATAATAAGCAATATTCAGCCAGTAATGAAAATGGTTTTTCACCTAAAATTTTTATACAAATTTGGACCTGCATACTACAGAACAAAATACTGTAGAATACTTTCAAAGGTATGGTGTAAAAATACCTCAAGATATATTCAAGAATTAGATGACTGCAATCTCATAGCCTCCATCTGCAATATTTTTCTTTCAAAAAAACCCACCCTTTCCCATATTCTAAGCAACTCTTTCCAAAAACGAGTACAATAAATCAATCGTTTGAATAACTCCCATTGACTATTCAGAACTAAAGATTGAATCCTTACGAAAACTAAAAACACCGAACCAATGTTATAGATACCAAGCTTCATCGGGAAATGTTTACTTAGCGAAGTTGAAGATTTTTTGAGCAGTGTCAAAGTCGCCAAACTGAGCAATTAACGTTCCAATGTGGCAGTCGTCCAATTGAGACTACGTCATACTCGATGACGTATGAAAGAGACGTCTAGAAGTAGTGTAATAAGGCTTTTTCTTCCGCTACCAAAAAAAAAGTTCTTTATACAATTACGCCTTTTATAATAACTGTATTTTAAAAAAATAAATTATTTCATTAGTTTCGAGCTCCTCTGCATAAAAAAAATTCTAATATATATTATATATTGATAGTATTGAAAAAATTACATTCTCTTATAAAGAAGTTCCAAATACAATGGTAATGGTAATTAATCGTATCATGAAAAAAGTAACAATAAAAATTTAATTTTAAAAATAAAAAATTCCCATCCTGTACCTATTTCATATATCATCTCTCATCACTATTCCTTTTGTTTCCTATTTCATGTCAAATATGTGTTATTAAAACACACCAGTCGTGTGATGGGTTAATTCTAAAAAATAAATTTTCATGATTATAAGCATGATTAGATTGAGCGAAGAATCTTAAGAACTGGCGCTCGTGAATTATTTGATTGTTGCTGTGTAATTTATCGTATTTAAAAAAAATTAATTCTCTCGTAAAAAGGTTCCAAATACAATTATATATTTTGTATTAATTACATTTTTGAAAAATTAATTCTTTACACCACACGCAGTTTCGAGTTCTGCTACATTAAAAAGTTTTAAATGCGATTATATCCTTTACAATTATTGTATTTTCAAAAAATATATATTCTTTACACTATTTTCGAGCTCGTCACATTTTAAAAAAATTTACAATACTCTTTGAAGAATATTTTAAATGCTGTTATATAAATTAAAAATTAAAAGAGATTTTAAATTCTAAAGAGGAGGTGGTATCTCATACACGCTATAAAGGATATTTACTACATTCCATTTTATTTAGAAATTACAGTTTTAACACATGGATCAATAAGTCCCGAGACTAACATTGAAAACAACATTTTTTTTGCAAAATTTTTTTTTATTCATCAACATAATCACCTTTTAGGGTGATACAATCGTTCCAACGCTTTTCCAATTTTTCAATACCATGTTTATAAGAAAAATTATCTTTCGCTTCAAAATAAGCTTCAGTTTCAGCGATGACCTCCTCATTTGAGCCAAATCTTTTTCCCTGGAGCATTTTTTTAAGATCAGCAA
>BMAW01111050.1:0-56236 GCA_019974015.1 Nephila pilipes | reverse complement strand
TTTTAGATAAAAAGAAACATAAAATTACTTGAATGATTAGTAATCCTCACATTTTTTAAGCCTTTAGTTTAGCTTCATTCGATTCAAACTACTTCAATATAATTTTCGTTTACTTTAATTACGTATCTTTAATTTATATCTCCAAATGGTCCAACAGTTTCTTTAAATATCTTTATTTTTATACCATTTTTTATGATAATCTCCTTAAAAATATCAAGAACATTTATCAGAAGAAAGAATCACGGATAAAATAGTGAAGGTCAAGGGGGATAATACAGTCCATTGTTCGCAGAGAGTTTTTCTTGTGGGTCATTTCGCGCATGGTTACTAATTTACGTTTCTTCTCAAGGACAATACCTTGGCGATCAGCCATTTACTGAAAATGATGATTTAGCAAAAGCAATCTACAATACCAGTTTCTAAAGTTACCCCAACATCTCTATGATTTATTATAAAATAGTTCCCTCCCCCCCTTTTGATGTGTTATGCAATTAAGAATTCAGTTATCACCCTATTGTTCATTTCAAAGATATTATACAATGAACTACTTTAAGCTGTTTTTCATGAAATAAAGCAATTTTAAATATTTCCTTGTCTTAGCATCCCTGCTCATTAAAAGAACACGTTTGCTATCTTCAAGCCAATTACATGTCATCCCATAAATGCTTATGTCAAAACTTCGAATCCACTTGAATTTCAGTTTAAATCTTGTTGTTGACATTACTTGTTTGATATCCCGAAAAATCAACCATTCATTCAATCATTTCATTTTTAATAAAGGTCTCATGGAAAGGAATATTTTGTGTCGACATCGCTTATTTTTATGGCTTACTTTTAATTGAGGATTCAACTGATGTGTTGTCTGCTATGTGAAGTAAAAATTTTTAAAAGGAAACATTGCTTCATAACATTGCATTTATTCATGTAAAAGCATATTATCGTAGAATGGAAAATGACAAGACTTGTGCTGTTGAAATGATACAGTTGAATGTGCAGAGAAATAAGAAACTTTATGTCTGTGAACATTGCAAGCAATCTTTCTCTAGAAATGGTCACTTAAGAGATCATTTGCGTATTCATACGAATGAAAAGCCATATGTTTGTGAAATTTGCGACAAAGCCTTCACGACACGTAGTTATCTAAAAAATCATTTGCTTATTCATACTAAGGAAAAGCCTTATGCTTGTGAAATCTGCAAGAAAACCTTCTCTCAAAATGGTCACTTCAAAGAACATTTGCGTATTCATACAAAAGAAAAACCATATGTTTGTGTAATTTGCGAGAAAGCTTTCTCTTTTTGCAGGAATTTAAAGACTCATTTGCTTATTCATACTAAAGAAAAGCCTTATGTTTGTGAAATCTGCAAGAAAACTTTTTCTCAAAATGGTCATTTAAAGAAACATTTGCTTATTCATACGAAAGAGAAACCATATGTTTGTGAAATTTGCCAGAAAGCTTTCTCTTCATGTAGCAATTTAAAAACTCATTTGCTTATTCATACCAAAGAAAAGCCTTTTGTCTGTGAAATTTGCAAGAAGTCCTTCTCACAAAATATTGTCCTAAAAAGACATTTGGGCACTCACATAAAAGAAAAACTAATTTGTGAGAAAGCTTTCTCTAAAAATAGTGCATTAAGAAGACATTTGTGTGTCCATTTAAAAGAAAAGCCTTAAGTTTGTAACAAGATGTTCACTTGAATCAATAATTCAAAACAACATTTAATTGATCATACTGAAAAAAATTCCATATGTTTGTTAAACTTGCGACAATTTTTTTTCTTGATGAGAGAATTTGAAATGGGATTCGAATATTGTTAGCTCGAAAATAATTGTGTTTGAGAAATTTGCTTGAAAATTTCTCTTGAAGTTTGGACTTAAAAATTTATTTACATATTCATACTAATAAAATGCCTGTTTTTGCGAAACTTGCAAGCAGACTTCCTCACCAGCTAGTCACTTAAAAACATTTGTGTATTCATAGCTATGAAAATCCTTTGAATTCTCTCTTGTAATGTGGATTTTAAAAAAAAATTGTGAATGCATTACATACAGAAAACCAAATGTTTATAAAATTTGAGAGACTGCTGTCTCTGAACACATTAGTTTAAACAGTCATTAGCGTATTCATATGAATGGAAAGCCTTATGTATTTTAAATTGTCAATAAGCCTTTCTCAAACATTTAGACATTAAGAACGCGCTTGGGTATTCATACAAAAAAAAACTTGTCAAAATTAACAAGATCACTTTCTCTGAAATGATTACCTAAAACAACATTCGTGCATCCATACAAAGCAAACCTTAGGTTTATTGTATTGAAAAACAGATCATTTCATAAATTGGTAGTTTTAAAAGTCAATTGCATATTCCTACCAATAAAGAAACCTAATTTTCGAGAACTTTGCTTCAGAACTATCACTCAGCATGGCATTTTATTAAGACATCTGTATCTGCTAGGTTCTATATATTTTAAGACTCAAAATTATTTGAGAGTTATTTTTTTTCTTCTTGCTATATCTTGAAAGGATTATGCTGTTGTATTTAATTCTGTGAAATACAGGTCTGTTTTATTTAATTTTATGTAGTGTGCTGTATAATAGGTTTCTCAGAAAATATATTATGTTTTTATATTTGTTAATGATGAAACTACTTGTAATAAGGGGGGAGATAGAGAATTTTTTTAAATTTCAAAATTGATATCATGAGCTCTTCAATAATAATAAAAAAAAGCTATTTCCTTTATGTTTACAAAAACTGAAAAAAGCAATTTTTATACAGAGATTCATGAAATAATGTTCTTTATTGAGATGTATTTGTATAATTCTAAAAAATTATAATTGATTGTAAAAACAATGCCTCACTTTTCTAAAGAATAGAAAGATAAAAATTCAATTACTTTGTGAACATTTCATTTTGTAATGTTTCTTAACCATGGTGCCGCAATCCATTAGTTGATGTTGAAGAGGTCTAAGGACAGAGGGTCCAAGATAAATTTAGGAGGTTTTAAAGATAAACAGCTCCTCCTGCTATTGATACAATAACATACAAAAAATCTTCATTAATCTGTACTAAAAATCATTAATTTTGTGTATCGGTAAATAATTGTTTTTAAGTAAGATCAGGAAATAATAGCCTTTATTGCTCTATATCTCATAAAACAATTCAAAAATAAAAAATCAGCCTACAATAAAAATAGGTATTGGTATATTATACCTTTGCTCTCTATAACTTTTTGACTCGAACATGAACAAGTTGCAGCATGCTCAAGGAATCACTGCATTTGTTCTGACTGAAACAATACGACAAACTTGGTGATATAGGATTTTTGATAGCAATTATGGTACTAAATACCAAAAAATTAGTGCCAACAAACCAACCTTAGCAATCTCATAAATATAATTTTTATATATTAATGTTCATTAGTTGATCAAAATTTGAGCAGAATTCTTTTGCATTATTATTTTTTAACATACTAATGTTAATAATAGTTCTTTGTGTTTTTTTCAACTTAAGATATAATGCACTTTTTGTATGTCATCTAGCATTGAGTCACAGGTGGAAAAAAGTGAACTGTGTTCTGAAAATTTTTAAAAATCAAAGTCATATTTTTGATTGCTAGAATGGAAATATATGTTTCTTTGGTACTTCCCCATTATAGTGGCACCTAGCAATGAATCACCAGATGACTAAGAATTATCACAAGGTAGATTTCACAAGTTTGGTTACAACGTTGGTCTAATCGTAATATGACAGGTGTTACTATAACAGGGAAGTACCATTTCTTTTTCTGGAAAAAGAATGATAAGTATTTTTAGAAAGGAGTGGTAAACCTAAATAGGTTGAGAATCTTTGTTTAACACAAATAAGTATGAAATTGGTAATGGATGTCCTGATTTCGAAGCTTATTTCATTCTTATGAATTATTACACCATATCTTGAAAGTACTTCAAAGCCATGGATATTTGATGGGGTTTTTTTTATTGGATATCTTGTATTGATTCCCATGATTTTATTAGATTTAAGTTCCATTGATCTTATCACTGGCTTTAGGTAATTTGTTTTGATGTACTGTTATAAAAAAATTATTACATTAAGAAACAGCTTGTAGAATATGTCAGTGATTCATTTATATGTGTGCACATCCAGAGGGGCCACAGCCTTGGCAGTGGTTAATGTTAGATGAGTATTATTTAAATAGTTTTACACAAAGTAACATTTTCCATTTTTTTAAAAATTAAGAACTGTGAAAAGAAGTTTTTATTTCAGAAGTTTAGTGCAAGAAACAACCAATGTTAGAATATAATGCCGGAAATTATGCTTTTGAATTATTTGTGATATATTTTCAATACCAATAATACTGAAAATACTTCCTTTTGGAACTTCATGTTTTTACTAATAATTAAAATTTACATTTTTTTGTTCTCCCATACATATATTATGAACTTAATTAACCAAATAAGTAACCTATCTCATTTTCATTTATAATTGATATTGATAGTTCTTGCATTAAACAGTCGTTTTTATGTACCTCTAATTTAGATCAACTGCTCAAGATACTTGATACATCCATGCAGTATGTTATTTTAAGGTATGTATGGATTTCTAGGACTAAAAAGTAATGTACAAGATTTTTTTAATTCAAAGTTAAGTTAAAACAGTGATCTTGCATCACTTTTGAAAGCTTAGTTATGTTTGGGAAATAACTAGTTTTTAATTTTAGGCTTAGTAGTAAATTATCATTTATTAAACTGTTTTCAGCTTAATTTTTAATCATGGAAGAGAATGTTTATCCACATGAATATGCAGAGTCAAAGATTTTGAGAACTAAAAATGCTAGTTTTTTTTTTATCACATGATATGTTTCACCCAAACTATTCCATATATCAAATATTGTTTCTATATTAAGTGGTTCTTTCATAGTTGTCCTTTTATATCGAGAAAATAAATTGGATTTTTCTCTTTTGAGCTCTTCCAAGTGAATGGTTGAATTTGTTGCACCTCAGGTTCTTTTTTTTAATCCATTGACAGTGTGAAGTAAAGTAGTATCTGTGCTAAACAGTGCCAAGTTGAGTTCGTTGATTTTTATTTTGAAAAATTGTATGATGAAAAATAATGTTGCTGAATTCTTAAAAACATTCTATGAAACTGAGACTGACTTTTTTCTAACACTACTGTGTTCTCTGATAATTGTGTAAAATACAATTATCAGACCCATTTAAATATTTTTTTGCAATTGTTTTTGTGTTGTAGGAATATTTGATTCCATAAAATATTTTATTGATGCTTCAACGAGAATTGTCCTTTGTGATTTCTTTTAAGTACAAAAAATGTTTGCCTCTATTTTACTCTACATATTGCCTCTGTACAATAATTAATTTGAGAACAGTTAATGACACAGAGCATCTTCTGACCTTCAGGAAAACAATGAATGTTATCTTAAAAATAATATATATTAAGGATTGCCCCTCGTCCTATTTCTTAGGAAACATATTATCCCAAAATGTCCGAAATAACTTTATTAGAAACACAACAACCATTAGAATTTGCTATAGTTGTTATGTTTACTTTACAACATCCAAATATTCCATGAAAGATATTTAAAAAAAAAATTGAAGATTTGTCCTTTTGAAAAAATCCACCTTAAATAAAAAAAATTTACATAGACTTTAAGAAAACTGCAATATATTTTACATTGGAGTTTTCTTAGAGTCTATGTTAAATCCATTAAGAATAGCCTTCAATGCTGTGTTTATACAATAAATCTAATTTACAAAAAAGTTTGGATTTCAGTTTGATCCATATGGAGGAAAACATTCTATTGAATGGTGTTCCATGAAATTTTAATTCACACTTAGCTTATTTCAATTGAAGCATAAGTTATACTTGAAATCATGATGTTAAGTTCTTGTTCATTTTAACTAAATGAAATATTTTAAGAATCCAGTTCAAAAAATTTGAGTATCCATGAAATATATATATATTTTGAATTTATTATTATTATTATTATTCATGAAAGAATCAATCATACTCTGAGTTTAAAAATTGTAATTTACTAAATCTCAGTTTAATTACAAATTTGATTTTTCAACCCACTTTTTACAACAAACATAATTTTGTTTCAATTAATCCTAAATTATATGTAATATATTATTTAAAAACAAAAGGCAGAAATTTTAACTAATTTTAAAATGGTTAATGTCATTGATTACAACAATAAAAATTGAGAAACCATATACACAAATCTGTATTTTATGTATTATTTTTTTGAAAAAAATGCTTTTAAAATTCTTGGAATTAATCCTAGAATTACAATTGGAAAGATAATCTTAATTTGAAAAATATTAGACGCTGCATTTGTTTTTGTGTTATTATGTTTAAAGAAACAGAAAACAAAAAATTACAACGTTTAGTCAACTGCCATTAATTTATATCATCTGGTTCTGAGCTTTTTTGGGATGCATGAGTTAGAAGAGTGATGTATATCCAGATAACATCATCCGTAAAGAAAGAATATATAAAGATTAAATTTACAGCCGAGGGACTTTGATTCTAATATTGTTAACTTTAAATCAACGTAAAGAAATTGTACTGAAATTATTTAAGAATAGAAAAGGATATTTTGGAAAATTCGATATCTGTTGAAATAAAAATAAAAAAAAACATTTTAAAAATAATAGAAAGAATGTAATATATCTGTAGGATAAATAAATTATAAATTGACAACGAATAGGGAAAGGAAAATATACCTCTACAATTTCGGAAACCACCTGAAAATTTAACACAGATGGAAATAAACGATTTGAGAAAATCTTGAATTACCACCAATTAAAAGTGTTCCTTTTATTTTTATGTTGTTCACCACGAACTGAGAGACATTAAATAGATGAAAAAACTTTGAACATTGGGATTTTCTGCTTTCATTATTGTGTTAGGTTAAAATATTTTTTGTATTATTTATGTCATCTGTTACAAAGAGTATAATGACTGATATCTCAAAGTGAATTTCAATCAGTATCTTAAGGTATATGATAATTAATTTTTTAAGTGTTTGGAAATTAATGTGCTTTGAATTATATAATAATTGAGATTTTCATGAAGACTTAATTAATATTGCTCTTTATGTGGAAATATATATAATCCTGTATTTTAACTGTCACAGTAGGGAGATCATCTTTACTTCCTGTTATAATTCCATATAATCTTTTTATTTATTCAATCACAATTTAGTCAACAGTTCTCGTGTTTCAAAGCTGTAAGGATAATTCTTACAGACATTTCGTCTTCAGCTAAAATACCGAAAGTTACCAAAATTTATTATTACTTGATCTGGATAATTATTGTATTAACATCTAGAACAGGTTAATTTTCGAAAATTTTCGCTTTTAGCCACGAAGGCAAAAAGACGCATGCGGCGTTTGCTGCAAAATAAATGGACTTTTCACTTCACTCAGATAATTCTTGAGTCCTTTGCCATGTATGTTACAAAAATTTAGTATCGATAATTCATCATATATATATAATTGTATGAATTGTTTTGTGTTCGTGTAAGTGTTAATGTTAAATGTTGTGAATGTCTTAATTTTTGAGTTTCTAATCATCCTAAACACAATAACATAGGGACGACACAAAATTCAGAAGCGACATAACAGATTCATGATGTGAAAAAAAAAGTATCTGTAATTCGAATCAAAATGTGATCTGATTTAATGTAATAGTGAGTCACCTATTGGATAAAATTACATATATATATATCATGTGGGCTCTGAAAGAATTTAATTCAAGACTTTCAGGTGAGTCAGCTTTATTCTTATTTGTTGCTTTAAAAATGAAGATTGACGAAATTAATGTGATAAGCAACGCACTTAAGAATCGGAAGAAGAAAAAAATTAAAATTTTACTTAAGTTTATATTTGATACAGATGGCGATGCCAAAAACACAGAAATAATCCTTAAACTTTACTGGTTTTGAATTCATAGTAAATGACTCTTAAGTTTAAGTCTAAACTAAAAACTGTTTTTGATATTTTTTTCATTTAATGAGTTTATTACTATATGTGATATTGTGAATATTGCATTCCAAAGAAATGAAACTGAAATAATCGAGCGAATATTAGTTTTGCTAAATGATGTTAACTTGCTCTATCAATATATTCAAAATTTGAATCGATCTGTATCAGGAAAAAAAAAACGGGCTTAGAGACAAAACAAGGCTCATCGGTGCACAGCCAGAATATTAATGAGTCATTTAAACATACGAAAGTGTGTTGTAAATCAAAACCCAAACATCTCTATAAGCTTCTCTGATATTGAAAGTGTTATTTTTTCCTTTAATGGTGAGTTATATGAAAACATCTCTGTATGGTGTGGTCAATTTGAATGCGCTGAAAAAAATGTTTAATTTATCTGACCTTCAAAAGTTCATTCTCGCTAAACGATCGCTTGGTGGTAATGCTTTATTATTTGTAAAAAGTTAATTGAATATTACGTCATGAGAGAAACTGAATGAAGTGTAGATAAATGAATTTGAGGTTACTACTTATTTAGTCCTATTGCATGAAATATTAAATATGCGTAAAATGAAAGAATCTGAGTATTTACAAGAATATTATTTTATAATGAAAGAGTTGGGAAATCGAGGGAGAATTGAAGGTGTCGCATTAATGCAGTATATTATTAGATATATCAATGATAAACATGAAAATAAATTAGTTTTGTACGGTTGCAAAGACTTGCGTGAATTTAGAAAAAAAACTTAAGGATTATAAGGTTATCAAAAATGATTTTGCGAAAAGTAAATGAAATGTTAATAAAGTAAAACATAAATCTGATAATCTTGTGAATCAAAAACGAAATAGCAATTATGATCAGAATTCTAAATTTTGTTTTAATTGTGGAGATATAAAGGACATTTACTTAAATTTTGCACACATAAGAATAGGAGTTTAAAATGCTTCAGATGTCAAACTTCGGGCACAAGGAGTCTGAATGTTTGAAATTAAGTATGGAAACCAAACCCCCATTGATAATGCAACATCTCTCATTATTGCTAAACAAGCAAATCTGTTAAAATTGGTTCATTTCGGTAATTTTAATATTAACTCACTGATCCATACTGGAAGTCAAGTTACATTAATTTCTAAAAATATATTTGAAAAGTTAAATACTTGTGTGAACAGAATCAGTGTAATTCAATTTTATCTGGATAAATAAATTGTAAAGTAAAGCATTTAGGTGTATTTAAAGGAGAGATGCAAACTGATAACTTTAATTGCACTACTGATATAAGTGTTGAAAAAGCTATGCTGCACGATGCAATTATTATATTAAGTTTGCCTAAAGAAGCTGTATTAAATGAAAGTGGATTCACCAAAAAAAAATTCTCTGTATGAAGAAAACAATATTTTATCGGTTTCACCCGTAAGTATTAATTCTGATGAAATTGAAGAAAGTATAGGACATAATATTTCAAAATCCATTAAAAATTAGATAGAGGATAATTCAAAACAGCTCCTAATATGAAGGGGCTTCAATTTAAACCAAATACTAGACGCTAGTAAGTATTCTAAAGTTTTGATACTTTTCTTCAAAAAATTATCTCACCAAAGGAATCTTAAGAATTCACAATCGATATCTGAAGAAATGTTTTTTAATGTCGGATTCAACGCCTTTTTTTTTTTTTTTTTTTTTCTTTTTGCCTTTTTTCTTTTCGGAATCTTACTAAGATGGGGAGTATTTCTTCTAGAAGGTTTGAACCTTTTTCTAAGCAGTCATTTAAGGATGATGAATTCTTACCTCTACAACTAGCGTCAAATACGGGGCGAATTTCCGTTGTAGATAAATCTTTAAATACACACCTCTTTGTGGTAGGTAAAGATCAATTTCATTGTAAGGAACATCTTCAATGACTCCATTTTCAATCCATTGATTAAACACAGCTTCATTATCAACAATTTGATTCAAGCAATTTCTTAGTAATTGATTTCAAACGTTCTTTGCAGATGTCTTCATTGGAATTTAAAATGATATCATCAGCTATCCATGGCAAATGAACTTCATATCTACCCTCATTATTTACAGTAACTGTTTCCTGAAAATTATTTACAGCTGCAATTTCTATTTCTTTTCTTGACTGCACTTCAATGGGATCTCGAATGCCTGATGTGTTCCAGTTTCCAGAGATTTTCAATACTAGAACCACTTACAAAAAATCATATCGATGCATTTCTATCTGAGTAATTTTTCCCTTCTATCGTTTCCATTAAAAGCCATCCAAATTTATTCTCGTTTGCAATTGGTTTCGAATTCAAATGCTTAATTTTACTGCTTACTATGTTAAAATAATGATATGTGGCAATAAGTAAAGAAATGTTTTCGCTTCCTAAAGCACCGTAATCAACACCACACAAATCGATTCCTTCGGTTTTTAATTCGCTAATTATGTCAATAGTAGTAAATTCCAGGGGAGCACTAATTACTTCATCAATTTCTAAAGCTTATATTATTACCTCTTCCTTATCAAGTATATTTCTGATTTTTATCTGGACTATAGCACATTTTATTCCAGATGGATTCTTTGAGCCAAAAGTATGAATTAATAGCTCCTCCTTACCCAATTTATTCAAAGACAACTGTCCTGAAAGATTGTTTTGAATAAATGATCATTGACTACCTGGGTCACATAGAGAGCGAATTACTTTACTCGATAATTTTTCTGCCAATTTAACAGCAGCAGTTTGCAACAATGTTTTGTTTTCTCCATTGTTCACATTCCATCGTACATTCAATTTCATTTTGTTCAACGTCGACCTTTTTTGATGTTGTGCTATGAGTTTTAGAGGATTTCAAAGTCTCCTTTTTTTTTTTTTTATTTTCTCTTTTAAAACAAAGCGCAATATTATGCATCTTCGATCAAAATAAACAAGAAAAGAAATTATTCTCATCATGGTCTTTTAAACGATGTCCGGGTGTCAAGCTAAGAAAACATAACACATGACGTTTGCAAAATTCTTTTCTTTCATTAACATTCAATACATAACAATTTACCATTCTATGTTTTTTTTTTTTTTATTCTCACAGAATATGCATAAATCATTGGTCGATGTTAATGATTCTTCAACGGGAGATGTGTTTGGTCTGAAAGGCATCCTTGAGCAGCTGGTGTTTATATTTCGCTTTTACGAGTACTTATCATTTACCCTATTCCTTCAATATGCTCTGATATCTCTTTGCGTTTTTATATTTCTGCTTGCTTTAATTCTAATTTATGTATTTGAAACGCTCTTTCGCGAGATTCAATTTCAAAGCACAGGAAGTTTATAACATTCCATAAAAAGTCTTGAATGCGAGTAAATTCTAAAATTAATTCACAATAAAGCAATTTTAACATTAATTCACAATAAAGCAATATTGGACAAAGTAAACAACTATATATATTCTCAGTGATCCCTAACGCTTCTAAACTGCGAATTTGGGTTTAACATTTATCATATAAATTATGTAATCCATAGATATCAGATATATTTTTAATAAGAGATATATTGAATAGATTGTTTAAATATGCATGAATTGACACATCACAATTTCCGGAACGTTGTTTCAAAAATGTAATGACAGCTGCATAATTCTTTTCATTTAAACTTAAACCACTTATAGCATTCACGACGACTCCATCTAATAAATATTTTAAATAGTTGAAACCGTTTTTATTTTTGAGGGAATATGAACACTGTTTTCTTATGGAGAATTTAAAGTACTACTATTTACAGAATAATTTTGATCACTTTTCGGTTGCAATCGTTTAATACGTTTTTTGAGTTTAGTTTTGAAACGAATAACTTTATCTTCATATTCCGAACATTTATCAATTTCTTTTTCGATTTCTTCCTGCTCCAGACCTTTTTGTATTTCAGAATTTAATTCTTTAACAGTAGAATTTCTTTAATTAATAATAGTTCCAATTCGCTTTCAAGTGTCTCTAAGCCAGAATTCTGATCATTAAGATCATTTTCGATTTTAACAAACAACTTAGTTAATTATGTTCTATAGGTTGAACGCTAATTTTTAAGCTTTAGAAAATCATTCATATTCCATTCATTTCAGCATTCAATCAAGAAAACAATGGTTAAATTCTATTAACAACATGATAATTCTAATTCAAATGATACAGTACAAAATTACTCATCCCAGACTTCATTCAAGTAGAGTTCAAATTCAAGAATAAATCATTAATTATCTTTCAAATAAAAATTCAAACTTTTATTTAATCCAAATGTCCCGAAATGAGGCACCACTAATGTTGTATTCTATTGATCTTCAAATTCTACGTTTGCGAGAGCTTCAAGATTTCATAACAGTTTATCATTTGGAGGGACACATACATAGACATAAATGGTTCAAAGTTTCGAATCAGAAAGTATGGTAAATTTCTTTCTAGAAACAGACGCATTCGCAACATCGCCATTCTCTCAAGTTCTGTTTACTTTCTCCGAATTCGACTGGCGTTGCAAATCGCAGTTTAATATACTATACAAAAATAATTGAGCACCACGACAATTATTTGCTATGGTACATGTTTTCTTGTAACAGTCACCATATATATTATTTCAAATAAATGATTGTGTGTCATTCTATTCTCCCGATTTATTATCTTGGGGGAGAGGTCTAATCTGAGGCTCCTGTTCTCGTTAGAAAATTGTAATGGCCCTCATTGTCTTTGTCGAAGGAGGCTTTCAAATTTAATGCGACCAAAAGAAGAATGTACGAAGTAGGAGTGGAAAAGAGCTCCACGACATAGACTGCAAAATGTAAATATATTTTTGCATTATTGTTAAAGACTGGGCCTTTGTTGAGGGTAATAAGAAAACTGCATCACAAATCTTAATTTTTTTTCTATTTTATTTTGCACAAAATTCAATTGAATTCCATCCATAAAATTCAACGATATTCAGTTCCTTGATATTATAATGGAGATAAATGAATGTGATATGACATTTTATATTATATGGGATAATACACTACTTCGGATTATTATGAATATGTATTCCTTGAAAAAAGAGTTATTCTGCTTGTTTTAATTCCTGAAATTAACCAAAGGCATTTAATTCTACGCGCCACACACACACACACACAAGAAGCACCAGTAAGGAGTTGCCCGATTGAAACGAAATTGCGTTTCGTTTGCATTGCGTTGGGACCGAACATGCAAATGATCAAAATTTGATGCCCAACGAATGAATAGAGAAAGAGCTCCAGCTCATCGGTACTGCGCATGTTGCGGGTGTACATAAGGAGCGATTCTCAATCGGAGGGCCAAAATTTCGGTTGCATTTCGACTGTGGATATCTCATGTCGGCTGTAACAATGCCTCGCCGAAGGATTCGGGCACATTTCGCACAGATATCAGAGTTTGAAATAAATCGTGTTATTTCAAAGAATAAGGCTGGTTGGACAAATCGAATAATCACTCGACATATGGATGGAAGCGATGCAGCTATTAAACGATATGGGCAAGAGTGGATCAATTATTTCAGATATCAGCATCAAATGGCAGCGGTCGACCGAGAACCAGGATAGAACTGGAAGACAGAGTGATTGTCAGAGCAGATTTCACAGCACCGGATTCGTCGATATCAACTATCCACTGTGTGCCCTGCACATATGTATCCAACATGACTCTCGACAGACGGCTGAGAGAGCGGAATTTACACTCGCATCAAACATTCACCACTGACCACTTAGGCCTGTGCATCGTCAAGTCCGAGTGGATACATCGAGTTTGTACATTGAACGCGACACCAGTGTAAACTTTAAGTCCGATTACAGTGGTGTCAAGCTCGATCAACTTGTAACTGTTCTGATTGGGACATATAATCTTAAATGATGAGTCCCGTTTCCACCTATGTCCTGGCGACAACCGTAGACATTTCTGGAGACGTCCAGGGCAGCGTGAAGATCCAATCTTCAGTATCGCACGCCACACAGGCCCACAACAGGGCGTTATGCTTTGAGGTGTCATCTCTTTTGATAGACGTCATTTCTGGCACACTGACAGCACAGCGGTACGTAGACGACATTCTACGACCGGTTGTGTTACCATTCCTTTTGCGACACCCAGAACGTACTTTTCAACAAGAAAATACCCGACGGCACACGATACGTTTTTCTTTGAATTGTCTGCAAGCTTTCCCTACACATTCTTGGCCAGCTAGGTCACCTGAACTCTCTCCCATAGAGCCAATTTGGGACATTATGGGAAGGCTATTCCAACCATCCCAGAATTTTGACTATTTAAACCAGCAGCTGGAGACAATTTTGCAAGAAATTCCTCTCTCCACCGTCCAAGAAATTTAACAGTTTATGCCACCCCAGGTGACAGTTTGCATCTAGGCCAGAGGTGGACCAACGCCTTATTGACTTCTTCCGTTTGTAACCGTTAACCCGTTCACTCTCTGCGTATCACATGCGATATGCTCGCGTTTGCTCTCCTGTGCCCAGCGTCTCACATTAGATACGCTCCGAGAATGCTTGCTGCTGACCTACGTATCAGTAGAGATACGCCTGATGAGAACGTTTTATTCGATTTTTAATGTCACTATGTGGAGTTACAATACCGCAAAATCTATATAAATAGGTTATTTTGAGTGATGACCTTGGTGATATGGGCTTGGATTTCGTTTCTGGCTACCAGGAGGGGGTAATTGTTAAAAGCATGTGTTGCGGCGTGGCTCTTTAAATGTAACGACATGATTCAAAGGGTGCTCTTGCTTTCGATTTGCTTTTTTCTTCCTTGTTTACTTCTTAGAAGTTCGAATGAGAACTTATGGATGTTTATTGGGGTAAGGGCTTTTGGTAGCAGATACTCTCAGCTGTTCGTTTCATTCGGTCGGTTTTTATTTGCAGCGACAGTCATGATGAAAAGAAAGTATTTATCTGATACTGAAATTTACGAATTAAAGAATAAATCTGACAATGATGTTAGCGAAAATAATCCTAATCTGTACATAGCCATTAAAGGAAAAAAGGACGAGGTAGATGTGCCCTTTGCTCAAAATCTTGCGTGAAGCTCCAAAAGTTGACAAAATAGATGTGTAAGACATGTAACATTAGACTATGCATAGAAGAATTTATTTTTATAAAAATACCATACAGCAAAATAAGATTCATTTTTTTTATATATCTTAACATTCCATAAAATTGTATATCATTACAACATGAAATTTATGGAAAAAATATAAATATATTTTGTGTTTTCTTAAAAGATATGATTTTTTATGCAGAACAGAGAGTGGATAATTTCGCCTAAGACAACACAGTGGCATTAGATGCACAAATGAGAGAAATAAAACATATTTTGTATATATAAACATATTCAAATGAATAGCCGATTTTAGAGGAATTCTTTTCGCGAATAAGGCTTAATATCTAAAATCGTCTGGGCACAGCGTGATATTCCGCAGTCCCAGAGAAGCACTTCTTTTTTTTCTCCTTCCGGTAGTGAAAGGGTTAAACTATGAACTAAACCAGTCAATTGTTCTGAAATTTTAATCGTTTTTTTTTCTAATTTGGTCTGCTCATCCAACAATTTTTTATCACAATCGGACAGCTCTTTCTTGGTGCATCGTTTTGTAGTTATATATATATATATATGTGTGTGTGTGAGAGAGAGAGAGAGTGTTACATTTTTAAAATTGCAAATAAAACTTCCATGGTTGAGATAAGAAAGACTATCAATTTTCCGAGTAATCTTATTATTTATTCGTGAGAGAGGCCATTTTTCTTACAAATTTGAGAGTCGGGTCTCCCATCTCGACCAAAGCGATGAGAGAACAGAAAATTCGAAGTTTACATTGCTTTACGAGAAACTTAGAAGCGCTGTCTTCTGCACGGGTGAAAAGAGAGAGAAAAAAAAAAAAAAGAATTTTCCCATGCTTTTCGATAAATACAAGGGATTTTTTTTTCTTTAGCTCATGTGGCTTAGGTGAAAGGATTGATAGGGACTTAAGCTGCTGACAGAAAGTCTAGTAGGGATCATCCCTACTACATCGACGCGTGGGATTCGCTGACTCTGAAGATTTTTAGTGCACGTGAATTGCATAAATTAAAGCGAAAATGGAATTGTATCAGGAAATATAAATGAACGCCTTACTTTTAAATGAGAGAATGGGGGAAATTAGGAAATTAAAGTATTATTAAGAGAAACTATTATAAATTAAAGTTAAATCATTACATATACTTGTGTATATATATTGCCTGTGATCTTACGGTTTTAATTCGGATGTTGACTAATACATTTATTTTCAATGTAAAGAGGGATTTCTTAAGAATCCTTTTTTAAAACAATTTAAGATTTCAAGCACATAAATGATGCTTTTGATATAATATTCCGCTTTTAATGCTAACGAATTACTTTTTAAAATCATATTAGGTTTTTCTTAACCATTAAGTAAAAAAATTAAAATTTATCAAACTTTTTCTACAAATTTTGATAGATTAAAATCTACACGAATATATCTGTCTACTATTTAAATTGTATTTCACTCTCATTTTAATTTTTTTACATCAATCTTTAGAATACACGAATTACGATTTCCATTTTTTAAAACTTAATTTCTGAATTTAATAATAGGAATTCCAATTATTTTTAATTTAATATAATATTTATAACGAGGAGGTATTCCGTCGTATTAAGAGAAAATACCAAAAATAATGAAATTTTTTCCGATTTTAATTTTAGTTAAAGTTGCTTTATTTATGGAAATTTAAATTGCGCACAACAAATGTAAACTCATTTTCATCGAAAATAATTTTGACATCTCATAGCTTTCCACTGTATCACCTTTTTAGAAGAATTATTCGTGTAATTTATTTTATAGAGATATGTAAAAGAATTGAATTCTTTTCTAATAATTTTTAATTTTCCCGATAAAAAAAAAAAGAAAGTATTCACACTTAAAGCTCTTCAAAAACTCAAGCAGTTTCTAAAAACATTAGTTAGCAGGGAATATAACTCTCGTCTTTGAAAAATCTAAAATAAACTAATTTGTTTAAGAAATAATGCTAAAATTTTCACTCGTTATTATGAAATAAATTTAGAAATTAATAACATTTTTGTTCATTCTGAAGATCCCTGTTCTTTTGCATAATAAACTCTTCGTTGATCACATTTCCCATGCCATTTTTGAGAAACGGTTAATATAATATTATTCATTTACCCTATTCGAAAATCATATCTTCAACCCTACATACCCCAATTCGAAAATCATATCTTCAAGGTGTCAAGTTCTTTCTCCGTTTAAGTAGTTGAAAATGTCTGGATATGTTATAAATGATAGTTATTTCCAACATCATCACTTAAAAAATTTCATTGTCTGGAGCAGCAATCTATTTTTCCCATTCTATTTATTAACGAGATCTTTTAGCAAGAATTTTTTTATTAATTTTTTTATATCAAAAACAATAATTAGTAATGAAGAATAAAAAATGATATTTTCTGATGACACTGTACCCTGTAGTTATTTTAATTTCAAAATTGCCTCTTAAGATATTAATTCTAATATTTCTTAAAAAAAAATTCGATAATTTACATTAAGTCTGTGCAGATAAAATACAAAACACAATTAAACAAAATTTTATAAGATATTTCATCATTCCGAAAAATAAGAGGCTGACCTGTTGCTGTAATTAAAAGATAATCAAGGGGGAAAGCGCAATTTCATAAGTAAGGTAATCATAAAAATAAAATATATAAAAAAATGTGAGATTTTAGATAATAGGAAACGTAAAATTACTTGAATGATTTGTAATCTTTAGTTTAAAAAACTAAGATTCTAGTTCTTACGATAGTAAAAATAATGCACATTTTTTAAGACTTTAATTTAGCTTCATTGAATTCAAACTACTTCAATCAAATTTTCATTTACTTTAATTACGTATCTCTGATTTATATCTCCAGATGATTCAACACTTTCTTTAAAATATCTTTATTTTCATACCATATATCATGATAGTCTCCTTAAAAATATTAAGGACATTTTTCAGATAATAGAATCGCAGGTAAAATAGTGAATATCAAGGGGGATAAAACAGTCCATTGTTCGCAGAGAGTTTTATTTGTGGGTCATTTTGCGTATGGTTACTACTTTCTGTTTCTTCTCAAGGACAATACCTTATCGATCAGCCTTTTTACTGAAAATGACGATTTAGCAAAAGAAATCTACAACCCCAATTTCTAGAGTTTCCCCAACATCTCTATATTTTATTATAAAATAGTTCCTCCCCCTCTTTTTGTTGTGTTATGCAAGTAAGAATTCAGTTATCACCCTATTGTTCATTTCAAAGAAATTATACAATGAACTATTTTAAGCTGGTTTTCATGAAATAAAGCAATTTTAAATATTCCCTCGTCTTAGCATTTCTGCTAATTAAAAGTACACGTTTGCTATCTCCAAGCCAATTTCAAGGTATCCCATAAATTCCTATCAACTCGTTTATGCGAAAACTTTGAATCCACTTCGAGTTTAGTTTTAAAGTTTTTGACAGCTTTCGTTGTTGTTCTGCATCTTTGAAATCAACCATTCAATCAACATTTCAGTTTTAATTATTAAGATCTCAAGGAAAGAAAAATTTAGTGTCCACAAGACTCTCCATCGAGTATGTTAATTACTTACTTTTAATTACGGATTCAATTGTTATGTTGATTGCCTGCTATCAGGCGTAAAAAATTTAAAAAGAAAACATTGCACGTATTCAGGGAAAAGAAAATTATCGTAAAATGGAATATGAGACTAGCGCTGTTGAGACGATACAATTGCAAGTGCAGAGCAATAAGAAACTTTTCGTCTGTGAACATTGCAAGCAGTCCTTCTCTAGAAATGGTCACTTAAGAGATCATTTGCGTATTCATACTAATGAAAAGCCATATGTTTGTGAAATTTGCGACAGGGCTTTCTCTCTGGAACAGAATTTTAAAGTTCATTTACGTATTCATACCAATGATAAGCCTTATGCCTGTGAATATTGTAAGAAGTCTTTCTCCCGAAATGATGTCCTTAATCAACATTTGCGTACTCATACAAAAGAAAAACCATATGTTTGTGTAATTTGCGAGAAAGCTTTCTCTTTTTGCAGGAATTTAAAAACTCATTTGCTTATTCATACTAAGGAAAAGCCTTATGTTTGTGAAATCTGCAAGAAAACTTTTTCTCAGAATGGTCATTTAAAAAAACATATGCGTATTCATACAAAAGAAAAACCATATGTTTGTAAAATTTGCCAGAAAGCTTTTTCTGCAAGTTATAATTTAAAAACTCATTTGCGAATTCATACTAAGGAAAAGCCTTTTGCTTGTGAAATTTGCAAGAAGTCCTTCTCGCAAAATATCGTCCTAAAAAAACATTTGAGCATACATACAAAACAAAAACTAATTTGTGAGAAAGCTTTCATCAAAATTGAGAGTTAAGAAATTATTAATATATTCTTTTAAATGAAAAGCTTTTAAGTTTGTAACAAGATGTTAACTTGAATCAACAAGGATTATGATGGTGTATTTAATTCTGAAATAGAGGTTTGTCTTTTGAAATTTTGTGGGTACTTTTCCATTTCACCTGCACAAGTGATAAAATCTTCAAAACTGATACAGCCGAAGCCAAACGGAATATGTGTATACTGTGTGATGATGCCAATACAGTCTTTTTGGCGAGATTTGTGCTGGCTAAATGGAAAAATACCATTTTATGTAGTATGCTGTATGACAAGCTTCTTGGAAAATAGGTTTTTATATTTGTTAAAGATGAAACTAATTGTTGTACTTTTGGAGAAATAATTTATTTTTTTAAATTTCAAAATTAATTTTATGAGCTATTCAATAAAAAAATGTTCCACAAATAGAAGGAAAAAATGAGCTATTTCCTTGATATTTTTCAAAAACTTCAAAAAAACCATTTTTCTGTGCAAATATTTAGAAATTTTTCTTAATTGGGATTATAAGTTTTAAATGTATTTCTATAAAAGTATAAAGGTTTAATTGTAAAAATTTAAATAACTTTTGAAGTGTAAAAACAATGCTTCATTTCTTGAAAAACAGTTGAAAGATAGAAATTCAATTACTTTGTGAACATTTTATTACAGTAATGTTTCCTAACTGTGGTGCTGCAATCTACTAGTTGGTGTTGCCAAGTGACTAAGAAATATTGTAAGGTAGGTTTCACGAGTTTGGCTACGACCTTAGTCAAATCGTAATTTGCCAGGTGCTGCTATAACAGTGAAGTACCATTTCTTATTCTGCGAAAGATATTGTATTTTTTTAGAAGTGGGTAGTAGACCTAAAACGGTTGGGAATCTTAGTTTTACACAAATAAATATGAAATCGGTAATTGATGTCAAGATTTCAAAGCTTTGTTAGTAGCTTATTTTATTCTTATTAATTATTACACCATATCATGAGAAGATTTCAAAGCTAAAACAATGTAATGTTTTTTTTTATTAGATGTCATGTATTGATTCCATTGATTTTATTATAGATTTAAGTTCCATAGATATTATCACTGGCATCAGATAGTTTGTTTCAATGTATTGCTATAAAAGTTATTCCATTAAGAACAGTTTAGGGAAGATGTGAGGGAATCATTTACATGTATATGTGTACTCATCCAGAGGGGCCACAGCTTTGGTAGGAGTCATTATTACATTAATATTAGTTAAATAGTTTTATGCAAAAAGTAACATTTTCCATTTTCTTAACAATTAAGAATTGTCTAGATATTTTTTTATTTCAGTGGCGTAATGCTAGAAACAACCAATGCTAAAATATTATAGTGCCGTAAATAAGGCCTTTGAATTTTTTTGTGAAATTTTTTTCAGTACCAGTAATACTGAAAGTTTTTTACTTTAGAACTTCATATTTTCACTTATAATTAAAATTTACATCTGCTGATCTCCCATACAAATATTATTTAATTAATTAGACGAATACATAACCTATCTCATTTTCCTTTAAAACTCAAATTGATTGTTCTTGCAATAAGAACATATTATCCCAAAATGTCCAAAATAACTTTATTAGAAACACAACAACCATTAGAATTTGCCATAGTTGTTATGTTCACTTTACAGAATCCAAATATTCCATGAAAGATATTTAAAAAAAAAATAATTAAGATGCATCCTTTTGAAAAAAATCCAAATTAAATTAAATTTTTTAAAAACATACATTGGAATTTTTTCAAAGCCTATGGATAATCCAGTAAGAATAGCTTTCAATGCTGTGTTTATACAGTAAATCTAATTTACGAAAAATTTGGATTTTAGTTTGATCTGTGTAGGAAAACATTCTATTGAATAGCGTTCCATAAAATTTAATTCGTGTATAGCTTATCATTTTGATCGAAGCATAAGTTATACCTGAAATCACGGAGTTAAGTTCTTGTTCATTTTAACTAAATGAAATATTTTAAGAATCCAATTCAAAAGTTTTGTGTATTCATGAAATATATATTTTTTGAATTTTTTTTTTTTTTTTATTCATGAAAGAATCAATCATACTCTGAGTTTAAAAATTGCTATTTACTATATCTTAGTTTAATTAAAAATTTGATTTTTCCACCCACTTTTACAACAAACAATTTTGTTTCAATTAATCATAAATTATCTGTAATATATTAATTAAAAACAAAAAGCAGAAATTTTAACCTATAATAAAATGGTTAATGTCATTGATAACAATAAAAATTGAGAAACCATATACACAAATCTGTATTTTATGTATTATTTTTTTGAAAAAATGCTTTTAAAATAATGGAAAAGCAGAGTATTACATGGAAGGGATGTCTAATGTGAGCTAGTAAGCTGGTGATAGCTAAACATTGCTAATACAACTGTGATTAATAATTAATGTGACATTTAATATTGAATATTAGAAACTAATGTATCTGGTTCAGTTGAAGTTGGTTGCAATCCTCAGATAGCTTTCAAAGTGTGCATCCTTTATTTTTCCTTAATTGTATTGTCACCACAATAACCTAGTAGATATTGCTGGAGATTCATGGCCGATGTTTTTGTTCAGTTATAGATTTGCCATAAAAGATGGATGCCACTAAAGACCGTGTTGTAGAAGTTTAGTGAGGGAGTTGCCAGAGGTTCCAAATTACGAAGTCTGTCACCAATAACCCTCGTGTTGCTTCTAAGCAATCACAGCCTAATTTTAGGCTTAGTGCGCTTCAGTCTTGGAAAATAGTTGCAAATGTAGGTCCTTCCAACCAATAATAATATGAATAAATCAATGATTGCATAGCAAGGGATATTTGTTTTGGGACAAGTACAATTTATAAGGAGACTTTATGAAATTTCTCTTTAAGTTACATGTCAGATTGTAACTTAATGCATTCTGTTTGATTATTTGCAGGAATAATATTTATATCAACTGCAAACAGAATAGCAATAAATAAAAATAAATGTGTATCTTTTTTAAATCCTAAATTTTTTTCTTCAAATTCTATATAAAAGGGGTTGGCAACTCAAAGGAGACAATCTGACACAAGGACCCTTGAATGAATTTTATGGCGAAAAAGTTTTTTTGGAGGGAGTATTTGTAGCGACTCTCATCAACAATGCCACCATAAGTTGAAACGTCTTTTTAAGTAGCCCGAATGAGACGTCTATTTCAATCTGGTTGGTACAAGCGCAGCGAAAAGCGACAGTCAGCATTCTTCGGACTCAAAGATCGAAGGGTTCAAAATGCCGCTGGCACTCCAAGGTCACCAATTAATCTCTCCCTCCCCACAAGGTTGAAAAATGTGCAACGCCTAAGTGGTGGCTCAGAACTTGAACACTAGATGGCAGCATAACCTAAAACTACTGATTGCATATGTTCCCGACGCAAAACATTTGCCTCTGTATCAGTGGCACTTCTCGTAATTAGTGTTGCAGCAGAAAATTTTTAGCTTTTGTTTTAAAATTATGTAAAAGAAAACAAACATGTATAAAATGAAAATTTATTCGGAAACTTGATAAAATCCTTAAAGAACAAAATTAAATATTTTCTAATTTTAATCTAAATTGTATAATTCAAGTTTAATTTATTCATTTAAAAATGAAATATATTTTTGTTTTAATTTGCTTTACAAGATAAATAATTTTTTTCTTGATCTCTGAATGCCAACTGAGGAAGTTTTTCTCCATTGAAAGTACATTTAGTCTTTCCGAATTCATAGTGCTTCTTAGAAAAGTTTTTATTCTTTTTGATGTTGAAAAAGCAGCATTCTGCCTCTGCTAGTGTCATAAGAAATGTCAAAAGAACCTTTATCAGGTCATCTAGATTATTATCCAAGATAAATTTCAGCTGCTCAGTTATTTTTCAATATTCATGAACATCAGACCTACAATAAAATATTTTTAGTTCAATTTCAAACTTTTCTTTGGCAATTATGGGATATGCTTCAGTGATCAGTATTATTTCTTCTGTGGGTTGTTCATTCCTCCATCTAAAGAAGCATTTCTTGTTGAACAATTTAACTGTTACTAAATGATTAGTGAATAATATCTGTCCATTATATCAACACATACTCAGTCACACACTTCCTTAGGTTCAAAGCAAAATGATAGAGAAGAAAATTGAATTATCGATGTAGTTTTTTCAGATATCACATGCCTTGCATTCCGCAAACATTGGCATTACTGATGTTATAAATAATTTAACTGCATTGTATCATTTTTTATAGAATAATTGAGTGAGTGATGGTCGAGTTTAATGGCGCAAGAGCCAAGTGTCACTAAGTTGCACCAAACAAGGTAAAGCTGTGTTCTAGACATTCGAAGAAAGACGAATGAGTGATAATATTTCAATGGTGCAAGAGCCAGACATAGCCATGCTGCACCTAACAAAGTAAGCTGTGATCTCAACAAGAGAAAAATTGATAAGACAAATGAGTGAGTGTTATTACTTTAATGTTACAATTGCCAAATGTGGCCATATTGCACCTAAAAGATGTGATCTAGAAGAGTGAAATAATTGAAAAAAAGATATCACTAGGGTGCTTCGGGGTCATGAGGCCCTCACCTACCAAAAGAAGCCAAGCTCCTGAGATAATCCCCAGTGGCAAGGAGCCTTGCTATATCCCCATACACTGTTAATCGATTTTAGTCGTCTCTTGCAACATGCACGTGCAACAGGGGATCTATTCTTTCACACTGGGATACTTTATAGACTAAATTAGAAACTGTAAATCTTATCTAACTGTTAATTCAACTTTAAAGCTGTATGCTCTCACTTTCCTTTTATAGTTTACTGCAAAACATTTCTGAAAATGAAATAAAACTTTGGTACATTATTTATATGTTGCATGTTATGTATAAACATTTTATATCAAACTGTAATGTTTATTATTACTTGAAGGTTTCATTCGTATATTTTATCATATTCATTGCACATTTGTATCTGATGTATATTTAAATTTGTATGTGTCCGACACTTCTAAAAATATTTAATATGGATACATAACATATTTTTTGTGAATATTTTATAACATGATTAAAGTAAAATTAAAAGCAAAATTTGGCATTAGAACCCTATAATTGTTTTTAAAGATTATAAACTTCAGCAGTAATTTTTTACTCTGTCTGCATTCTTATCTAATGGTAATGCATTTATTTTCCATATTTTTATGACATTTTAGAGTAAGAAAAGAGAGAATATATATTAACTATATCAGGTGTGAGTAAACAGTGGTCCCCTGGCTACATACAATACCCTAAGTTTTTTTTTGTGGCTCGCAAGACAGCCAGAAAATTTCGTCTTGAACTGAACTTTTCTTCCCTAGTATAAAATTATTCAGAGCAAAACTAGGTCTATTTGCAAGGCATGCAGGAGATAGCAACTGCTATAATTTCCCATTGTTAGGAAAACAGAAAATGTTTCTACTAAGATTAGGAATCGTCTGTAGAATTTGGAGGATGAAGTGACAAGATTTCCGGATTTTATGAAAATTGATGCTAAATTCAATTCACTGTCTTATCCCATCACTGTTGATATTGACACAGTAACTGAGAAGCTACAACTTAGAATTTATTGACATGCTGTCAGATCACTATATGAAAGAAATGTTAAATGCTATGACATAAGTAGACTTTTACAAATTTTTGTTCCACTGAAAACTTTCCATGTATGAATAAATTTCATGGGAAAAAATTCTCTATATTTGGGTCTTCAAACATTTGCAAGCAAAATTTTCTTCTTTGAAGATCAACAAAATTAAATATAAATACTCTTTGATAGACATTAACTTGCAGGTTATGATGAGAATCTCAACAAGAAATATACTTCCCAATTTAAAAAAAAATTGTAGAAAAATGTGATAAGGTTGATTTTTCTCGTCAAACTGACTCTAAAATTAAATGTAGTTGCAGTCATAGATAAGAAATTAGCACAAAAAATTTGAGTAAAACCGCTGCCATTTTATTTAATTTATATTTATTGATTTTTATGGTACAATTCATACCTTTTCTTAAATGCAAAGTTCTGAAATGAAATTGATTTTAAAAAATAAGGCCTGCTATCAAACCCTGCTTCTCCAAAATGGGCCTCGAGCCAAAACAATTGCCCCAGAACTATATTAACATTTTAATTAAAGGTTACATTTGTGAATGTGTAATGTATTACATTTTGCAGAGAATGAAAATGTTAAATGAGTTTTCCTACATGGTTTTTTTTCATTTTGAATGCGATAGTTAATTTTTTTGGTTATTCTGAATATGTGCAGTAAAACTTTACATGGAAATAGCTCTCAGTTTGGTTATTATTATTATTAATTTTGTAAAGCAATAAAAGTTAAAATTTCTAATGATTTCTTAAAGAATTTATAAATAATTTCATAGAAAATTAAGTACTGTTACTATGAAAAATAACACAAACACAATTTTGTGTAGGATTCTATGATAATCTCGGAGAAGAAATATTATAAAAGCATTAAGGTTATGAAAGGATTTAAAAATGTTTTTTAAAAAAAAATGATGAAATTCAAAAAGTTTTAATACAGTTAATTTTCAATCAGGAGACATATAATTACAATAAAAATTTCAGGCATGGAGTTAAAAAGTTTTTAAAATGTTAATTTGGTACCATCTCATTTATATGTAAAGGGGGGAGGAATAATACTCAGGGAAAATTATTTTTATTATACAGCATATATCATAAAAATATGTAAAATAATGAGAGCCAAATGAAAATTTCATGGTTTCAGTACAGCAACACATTTCAGAATATTTTAAAGCACAAAAGAAAAAAATTTGAATTAAATATTGTTCTGTGCAAAAGTTGGAAATAACAGATTTAGTCATTAAAGATATCACCTTTTTTAAAAAAATACTTTATTATATTATATTCAATTAAATATCATAATAAAAGCAAACAATAAAATATTTAAGTGGACAATAATATTCTTTTCAGATATTAAAATCAAAGCAAATGATAAATTATTAAATTGAATACATTTTGAAACATAATTAAAATTAAAACAAACAATAAAAAATTATTAAATTAAATATATTTTAAGCTAAATTTAATTATTACTGTCTTAAAATGAAAATTTTGAAAAAATTTATTATGACACATTCTTGAAAGCTAAGTTCATCACTGGTGAACTCAAGCATCAAATATAAAAGCAAAAATGTTTACAATAAAATTTTGAAAAATAGTAAGCAACATCTTGTGGTCGATTAAAACACTAGGGAACACATCAAATTCAATAGAATTAAACCTTTCATGTGAAACAAATTTTGAAAGTTGTGAATGAATCAACATTTTTTTAACATTCTAAAAATAATTCACTAGCACATAAAAAGTGTTTATGCGAATCAATGAAATTACAGTTCTTTTTCCCCACTGATATAATATACTAACAAAATATTTATCATTCTCATATACAATGAAACTTTTACAGTTATATACATTTTGATTGAAGAAATATATACTTTAAATAGAAAAATATTTTACAGCATTTCATTATCCGATATCTGCAGATTGTTAAAAGTAATACTATATATGTGGTAAATCAATACATTTGTCTAAATGTAATAAACCTTTCATTCATTATTTAAACTTGACAGAATTTTGTAATTGTAGAAAATACATGATAAATTAATCCAAAGAAAGAAATGGTTGTCTGTCAAAATTAAATTCATTTAAAAAAAATAACACGAAAGGAAAGAAATTGATTTAACCCTTTAATACTCAAGTTATTTTGATGATTTGGGTGCATAAATTGTCAATTTTTCTTCCTGAAAAAATCAAATGTTTAGTAGAAAATACAATATACTTAAGTAGTTAAAAATTGATATTTTGAATGATATGCATAGAAATTTTAAGGTTTTGCTGCCACTGCATGTTCACTTGAGGCGACAGACACTCATCGTGGCAGTGGTAAAGTTAGCTTCTAGTAGAGCATCATTTTCTAAAAATTAAAAAAAAAAAAATTAATTGAATTATTTTCTAAAAACAAATAAATAATATAATGCATACCTATTAGTCACATAATATATAAGTTTTGTGTGGTAAAACTAGAAACACTTTTCCAAGCACAAACCAACTCTACAATCAGTACACCAGAATCGTTTTTACTTCCTTATCTTTTCCCCATTTGCATCCTTTTTTTAACAACCAACTTTGCAGTATATTATAGGCTCCTATTTTGCAGGACTAGGAGGAATATGGGATATAAAGTGTCATTCAGTAAGACGAGCAGGATTATCTGTTGTTGTGGTCTGCCAAGATTCTTTTGTCCAGAATCTGCATCATTATATTTATGTAAAAGCTCATCTGCAACTTGGATTTGAAATTCAAAAAATATAATATGTTTCCTAAGTACATTTTTATAGAGCAAAAATGAGTTCCTGAGTACCTTGTCTAATAAATGTAAAAAAATATCTTTTCATGATATTTGAAGATGAAGCCGAAATAAACTTCTCCAGATATATATTCGGGATAAAAATACGATGCACTGAAAAAAAAATTACCCCGAGTAAAACTCGGGCGTGACATTTTAGAACACCAATGCTATGCCCGAAACTATCTCGGGCATGACAGTGAAAAGGTTAAGAAAGCTTCTCACAAGAGCAACTAAAATACAATAGCATTCAGATTAATTTTCAGGCACTTCTCATAAATGTTATACAAATGTACAAACTCCTCAACAATCAGACCAATAAAAAAGAAATTATGCATCTTAGTTCGAATTAAAAGTAGGTTTTTCAGAATGCTCTATTGTTAAAATAAAATACAATGAATTTTTAAAAAATGCCTCATGAAAATTATACATATGTGCAACATTTATTTACTAATGAAAATACAATTTTCCTTTAAAGTAGTTCAGGAAAACAAAAGCTTTATAACAAATTTCACAAACTTAAGGCTATTCCTTTGTATGAACACACGAGTTTTTAAGTTACAACTTTGTACATTTGTGCAATCTTACAAATTGCACAAGCATAAGGGTTTTTTATTTGTATGTTTTAATGTGATTTCATGTCATGACTATTAGAAAAGGCCTTTAAGCAAATTTCACAAACATAAGTCTTTACAATTGTCTGAAAAATGTTTTCTTAAAGAATCACTTCTGGAGAAAGCTTTCTTGCAAACATCACAAACATAAGGCTTTTCATTCGTATGGATACGCAAATGTCTTTTTAGGACACCATCTTTATAAAATGCCTTCATGCAAATTTGACAAGTGTAAGGCTTTTCATTTGTATGAATGCGAGAATGAATTTTTAAGCTTCCCCTTTGTGAGAAAGTCTTCTTGCAAATTTCACAAGCATAAGGCCTTTCATTTGAGTGAATGCTCAAATGAATTTTTAAGCTACATTTTTGCGAGAAAGCTTTCTTGCAAATATCACAAACATAAGGCTTTTCATTTGTATGGCTACGTAAATGTCTTTTTAGGTCACCATTTTTGTAGAATGCCTTCATGCAAATTTCACAAACATAAGGCCTTTCATTTGAATGAATGCGTAAGTGATCTTTTAAGTGATTCCTTTGTGAGAAAGCCTTCTTACAAATTTCACAAGCATAAAGTTTTTCTTTTATATGAATCCGTAGATGCGTTTTTAAGTTAAAATTAGTAGAAAAGGTTTTCGTGCATATTTCACAAATGAAAGACATTTCACTAGTCCGAATTTGCAAATGAGGTTTTATGCTATAGCTTCAATAAAAAGTTTCACTGTAAATTTATAAACGTACATCTTTTAGGTGCTATGAAAATTCAAATGCTTTTAATTTCACCATTTTTAAAAGAATGTCTTCTTGCAAAAATCACAAGTATAAAGCATCTCATTGGAGTGATTAGAATCATAATTTAATAATGACAATAAAAAAAAAGGGTCTTTCTAAACACATTACACTAATTTTGTTTATTATTTCTCTATTTTATTTTAAACCAGATCGTAAAATTTTAGAGGGAAAAAGAGAGCATTTCTTGACTAAATACTCCGGTGTAACTTTCGCCAGACACCTCAAATGATATTGACCAGATTTAATTTAAAAGCCAGTGTAAGCAAAGGAATCTCGTTGCCAGTTACACCAAGTATAAACAGAATATAAAAAGTTGTGATTCAGCGTTGCAATGTTTGCGGTTCATCAACGGCGTAGCGAAGCAGAGGGGCTGTGGCCCCAGGTGAAAGTTATGTGAAGAGGAGCAGTCGGCATTAGCTGAACTGATTAATCTTATCAAATAAATGTTTCGTTCTTGAAACTATATTGGTACTTATAAGAATTTCAAGGCAATTGGAAGGAGTACAAAATAGAGTTTGAACTAGAAACAAAAAATTCCATTTATATGAAGTTAAATAAAAGTTGTTCAATACTTCATTCAAAACCAGAAAACTAATTTCAATTTTTTATTTTCGAAATAAATGTGGCTGCGATATGCTATTGCCACATATCAAATGCAACTAGTGGGTCCTTTTTGAATTATTGTCCTTGAACTATTTACGGTGAGCAGGTGGCATATAATTTCCTCATTTTTTTTTTTTTTTTTTTTTTTTTTTTTGCCATTGTTATTTGAGCCGCTCAGAAGCCAATGCGGTTAAGTCCATTTTTTGATATTTTCTGATTTTTGGAAATTTTGATGAAATAAATAATAATCTTCTTAGTTATTAAAGGATTTACTCGTTGGTTAATTTTTTCTAGGTTAGACAGCCCTTTTTTAAATAGCTTCTGAATATATTGTATAATAATTTCAGAAGCCATTGTGAATAAGTCCACCTTTTATCAATATTTTTTTTACATAAACTTTGAAATAAAAATTAAATTATTCTTCTTCTTTCGATATTTGTTGGTAACACTGAAAAAATAAGAAATTCATAGTAACTGTAACCGTTACTTCTAATTAGAATTGTTTGAGTTTCATGCATGTGCGTCAAAACACAAAAGTATTACGTTGAAGTGTTTGCGAAAATTATTGTGTTATCAAAAACCTTAAAGAAATTTTCTTTAATAACTGTAAAAACTCTGACTTTTTAAAATAATAAAAAAGATTTATTGTAAGGGTATAAAAACTAAAAATGTCAATGGAAATAGAACAAAGTGAAAGTGATACGATATTTCATCCTAATTTAAGGAGAGTTAACCGTATTGATTCTGATACACCGTCAGATAACGAAGATATAGAAAATAATCAAAATAATGGAAAAGTTGGTAGAAAACGCAGCAGGAATCCTGGGAAATGGTCTAGAAATGTTGAGAAACAAAAAAGGATACAAGGTAAACAATATCAAAATAGAAATAAGAGAATAATTCCTGCAAAGAAATTTGATAATAAACCTTGTAACTGTTTACGACTTTGTAATCGCAAGATAACCTTTTATCAAAGAAAACAGACGATGAAAATTTTTTACAAGCTTAATGATCATCATAAGCAAAATATTTTTTTAAGTGGGTTAATTAGAGTTCATGCTATCAAAAGACAACGACCCAGGAATAACACCAAAGGACCAAGATCTCAGTCTTTTGAATATTTTATTAGACTTAACGGCCAAGATGTTGGTGTTTGCAAAAAATATTTTATAGAAACATATCAAATAAGAAACGGGCGACTATATAATTGCTGTTCAAAGGAAGATCTGAAGGACCACCGGGGGCAACATATTCCAGGTAACAAAATAGATGATTCCCATGTAAGAAAACATATAAATTCCTTTCCAGCTATTTCAAGCCATTATACAAGAAGTCATAATCCCAGACGCAGATACTTAAATTCAGACCTTTCTATTGCAAAAATGTATAACCTATATGTCGAACAATGTAATGAAGAGCAAATTGTACCAGTAAAGGAAAAGTTTTATTACCATATATTTTCGACAAAATTTAACTTACATTTTAAGCAACCTTCAAAAGATACTTGTGCAAAATGTTATTATTTGGTAATAAAAAAACAATCTACAATAGATGAAGGAAAAAATGCAGCTGAAGTTGAACATGACGAACACTTGCGAAATGCAGAAATTGCCCGTAATAGTATGGCTAATGATCGATTAAGTGCTTCAGACGAAATATACGTGTTTAGTTTTGATTTAGAAAAAGCATTACCATTTCCGAAACTATCCACATCAGTGGCTTATTACAAGAGAAACTTATATGTATACAATCTTAGTTGCCATGATTTAAAGACTAACGAGGGCTAGTATGTTTGGCCTATAACCCAAGCATCGCGGGGTTCACAAGAAGTGTCATCGTGTTTAACTAAACACATTAAATTGTACGCAAAGGATTTTCAAAAAATTATAATAATGTATTCAGATTCATGTTCAGGACAGAATCGAAATATAAAAACTGTGTTAAGTTTACTGAAATTGGTTCAGAGTGAAGAAATAAAAGCTGAAGCAATTGAGCTTAAATTTTTATTAAGTGGGCACAGTTATTTGCCCAATGATGCTGATTTTGCAGTTATAGAAGCTTATGCAAAAAAAATTCCGTATATTTATAACTCTAGTGACTGGTATCATATAATACAAAATAGTAAAAGAAAGAACCCTTTCAGAGTTGTCGAAATGAATCCACAAGAATTTCTTTCCACAAAACCATTGGAAGAAGCTGTTACCAACAGAAAAAAATCAACAAGTGGACTAACAGTCAATTGGCTTCATATGAGATGGATAAAATTGGAAAGGTCAAACTCAAGCATCATTAAGTTCAAATATAATTTTGACGAGTATGATACCTTTCATGTAATTGATATATATATAAAAAAATAGGTAGGCCAGTAAATTTAAAAAATATAACTCAACCTATATTATATCCTAATGGCAGAACAATTTCAAGAGAAACAAAAAAAGACATCATGTGTTTATTAAAGTATATACCTCCAATCAAACACGACTTTTACAGGACATTAAGGACAACACGTGGAGATCAAGATTTACATTTAAATAACTCGGAAGAAGAGGATGTTTGTTATAATGAATAAACATAAAACTTATGACAATAAATGTTTTACGTAAATTTCTTATCTTTTTCAGCTGCCAAAAGGTATAAGTCCTAAAATTTTTAAGATGCGTCATTATTTCAATAAATACTTACGTTTTTATTTACACATCCTGTACATATCTTGTTTTTTTGCAGAGTTTACACCTCGAAAAAAGACTTTATACACTTTTCTAATTAAATTAATAAACCAAGAATTTTAAAAACTAATGCATCAAAAAGCATTAATTTTCTCAATTTTTGTGTTTTGGACTTAACCGCATTGGCTTCTGAGCGGCTCATTTATAAGAGCAGCGTAATGTTGATATTGCTTATTTATCATAAAGTCAAGTTTTTTGGTTTTATACGATTTATCGAATATATAGGAGTCATTGGGACAACATAGTACTTTAGGTAATTGTTTCAGTTTTTGCTGCCAAATTTTTCAATGTCTTTGCAGTTTTACACACTTGAATTTCATTTATTCGTTTTAACGTATTAACTTATACATAATTTCATTTTACGCACGCACAATGCCTTCGTGACGTTATTTTAGGATGAGTTCGACTTCGTAAACAATGAACCCAAACCCAAAGATGTAGACCTAATCCTTCTCCGTTACAATGATGATTCATTGAGAACATCCGAATTCTAATATATATTAACCTTTTAGAGCCAGTTTGTGCACTTTTTTCAAAATTTTTTAACAATGAAATATGCTCGTAAGATTTGAAGGCTAGAGCTTGAACATTTGATATATTCAAATTTTATGTTAAGAGACTTTATAAATTTTTGCTAACTCAGGGAAAGAGTACTATAACTGAATTGCGAGTTTTCGTGAAGGATTTTTTTTTTATTTTGAGTGTTGGGATAGTCTTTACATTACAGGGTTGAAGATTTTTCTCCGCCAAAGACTCTTTTCTAATAAAAGGATGATCGCCAAGGTGTTGTCCTTGAGAGGAACACCAGATTGTAGCAACAATGAACAAGACAATCTTAGGAGTAAACTCTCTGTGTAGTTATACACTGTTTTTTCTTGACATTCACCAGTTTTCCTGCGATCTTGTTTTTTGAAAAGTGTTGTCAGCTAAATGGCGCTCCAACTATCTTCTGGCTGTTTACATGAGCGTTTCGTTAGATATTTTAAGGAGCCACAATTAAAATGAACCGCTTTAAAATAAAAATATTTTTAAAATAATGCCTACCAGTTTGAAGAAGTAAATTGAAGTTATGTAGTAAAAGCAAATGTAAATTTGTAAAAATAATTAGTTTCTTTCTTTCTTTGCTGAACAATGAAATTGAATTTTTTCCTTCATTGTCATCGAATTACTAAAGACCATTCTTGTAATACTTCGAAATAATCACATTCTTAACTAAAATTTGTTCAACTGTACTGAATTTACTCACAACTGATTTAGAATATAACATCGAATCTTTCATAATTTTTTTTTTAAAGAAATATTAAAATTAATAGCTAAAGATGTAAATATAACTCTACTGTATAGTGTCCTAACGCAGTATTATTTTCCATTCTTTATTACTATTTATAACTTTTAAAAAAAGTAATTTGAAATAAGGAAAAATATGTTTGCCAGTAGAATCTGATAAATGAAGAGCTTTGGAAATTTTTTTGTTGTTCCAGATTATAAAATCCTTCAAGCGAAGATGTTGAAAATAAATGTAGCTTATAATTATAATCCAGAAATTCTTTGCACATAGGATTTTCAAAATGGACGATTGTGAAGTGTTTTATCTTATTGAAATGTGATCAAGCAATATTTTATTACATAGAGATGCATTTATCTTACGAATGAAAAAAAGATGTTAGTAAGTTCAAAATTTATCTCATGTTAACGTATAAAAATTTTTAAAATTCTTTCTTTTAACAAATTAAATGCATTTTAAATTTTTCCTAAATTTTGAGATATATATTTTCAATAAACAAATTCTACCAGAAACTACCTCAATGTTTAAAAAGGTTTCTTTCTTTTTTTTTATTATTGAAAATTATTAAATATTATTGAAAAAACCTCATTTCTTTCATGATTTCTCAATCCTCATTTCTTTCTAAAAATCCCCATTCTCTATAGAATAAATTACATGAACATTCTATTCTAAAAAGTCATACGATTGAAACTACACGATGTCAGAATTCTTTTCGATTAAAAAAAAAAAGAGTTTACCTTTTATTCAGCGCTATTTATATTTCGATGAATAAAACTGTAACTTAAATTCAGAGCTGAAGAGTTTAATTTACGAAGCTTCTTTCGCATGAAAGGAAGAAAAGGCCACATAATAGCTACTATATTAATTAAAAGTAATTGGAAGTTCCATAACTAATTTCAAAAATTAAGTTTTAAGCAATAAAAATCTAATTCACGTATTTTAAAATTTGATGAAAAATTTAAGGAAGAGAACAATTCTAACAGTGGACAGGCCATGTTTATATATTTCTTGATTCAAAAAATTTTGTACCAAAAGTTAAATTTTAAATTTTTTTTTATTTGAGTTAAAAATTTCAATATTGTTTTAAAAAATAATGTACTAGTATTGAAGGCGAAAAATATAATCAAGGTGATTCTATAACTTAAAATCTCTCTAAGAAATGAAAGTAATGATATAACTCTCTAAAAAATGAAACTTTCTAATAAATTCTCTAAAAAATGAAACTGTCATAAACTCTCTAAAAAAATGAAACTTTCTAATAAACTCTCTAAAAAAATGAAACTTTCTAATAAATTCTCTAAAAAAATGAAACTTTCTTATAAACTCTCTAAAAAATGAAACTTTCTTATAAACTCTCTAAAAAATTAAAATAATGATTACAATAATCTAAAATTCAATTAAAATATTTTCGTAGCTTTTGCATTGAAATTCTATAAATTGAGTAATTATGAAATGCTATTGTATGGTAAATTTTCCCTTTTACTTGAAACGCAAAAGCTAAAATTGACTGCAAATTTCATACTTAACTCTTAAAAATGATGACAGAAAAATATTTTAAATATATGCCGAAAAAATATAATACAAATGTGCACACAAAATACTAAGTATTTATTAAAAATATACATTGTAGCATATTATATGTCGGAGTAACTTTTAGAAATATTTTATGAATGAAATATTTTATACACGTACCATAGAAGAATAAGCAGCAAAAATTGAATTGGACTTGACAGTGCTCTGAAAGATGAAATGCGAGAATTGCTTAAATACGTAATTTGTACGACAGTCACTAAACAAGTGAAACAAATTGATATTCTGAGGTATTTTCAATAACGATTATGAGAGTTAGATTAGATGAAACGTACTTCCAGAATATTGCATGATTTGAAACAAAGGGAACTTTTTCTTCTGTAAATTATAACAGTAAAAATATTGAGAATTTAGATGCTTGAAAAAATGAAAAAAGATTATAAATAAAGAGCAAATTTCAGATCAATATCAAGGCGAATATATCAGTATTTCTATGATTTTCGAAAAATGCAAAGTACTTACTTCTGTCTAGTTTAAAATAACCACTCTCAAACATTATTATAAAAAACAATAAATTAAACTTTCATATATATATATATATACAAAACGCCTTTTTTTTTAAAAAAAAATTACTGCCATTAAAATAATGACCAAAAATTCTATGTAATTTTTTGTCTACATAATTCCTATTACAAATCATTCTTCGATAGAAATTAGTTTATGAAAACTTATTAACAATGGTATATATTTTTTTTACTTAATTCTAATTGAAAAGCTAAATATTCTCAATAAGTCTACCTGAAGAATAAAGAATTTATTATTTTTGGTTTGTATTTTATAAAATCTCCCTCTTTCTCCCTCCTTAATTTTTCTTCTAAGTGCGACATTAATAAAACAAATCAATCAAATGAATAAAAATAGTAAAAGTTTTCAGAAGAAATTACTATTAACTTATTGCTAAGAGATTGAATATTTTTAAGAAATAACGATTAATTTTTACTATAAGAGAAATGATCAAATTTTTATTTATATAAGATCACAAAAATTATTTCGTATAGAAGTTGATAATTTGTAAGAAAATTCGCAACTCTCTCTCTGTCTTAACTACCCACACACACATTAAGGGAAGATTCGGCTACATATTTATAGACATTTATTATTAAGTTATCATAAAATAGAGTAAATACAAATACATCATTCACTTACTCTTAAATAACAGCAGAACATGAATGCATTCTAAATAACTAGTGGTAAATATATATAGATACGTTTTATTAAGAATACACATTAAATATTTTAAGATAATATTTACCAAATGATACAAAAATAGGATTGATAATTTAATTTCTCTTTTTATCAATTCCCACTCCCCCCCCCCCCCCGGGGGCCCACGAAGAAATTTTAATGGTAACTAAACTATTCGAGAATCTATGAAAAAGAGAAAAAGTTCCTGTTTCTAAGAAGCTATATTTTACGTCCTTACTAGTTATCAACAAACACTCCAATGCAACCATCACTCAATTGACAACGCCGAGTCAGATTCGATAAGAAGTAGTCGGAACTATCACATAGGCAGTTTTTTTTTTTTTTTAAAAACAAATTTTAAAAAAAAAAAAAAAAAAAAAAAAAAAAAGTTTTCGTCCGATTGTTGTAATTTTTGGAAAAATTTTAGAATATTAATTAAGTCGTAACATAGTTTAAAATTAGCATTTTTAATAACCCTTTTCCTTTAATTTATTGGAAAATGTGTATAAAGAAGTGCTTATTTTGAGAAATAATTTTCAGAAGCGCTATTGAAATTATTCCAAAGTTTATCGACAAAAACATCAATAAACTTTTAAATAATTAAAAAATATATACAGTTAAGACTATTTACATGAAGTAACAAAACTTAATGTGAAGACCGAGTGAGGGAAGTAAACGAAATACACCCAAAAACAATGCAAAATCAAACAGTACTGACGGTACAGCTCTAAAAAGAAAGAAATTAAAAAATACATAGAAAAAAACCAATAAAAACATTCGGTGAAAAACCAGAAACACGAATGTACATTATATATAAATTTGAAGAACCGAGTTAGTTGCTTACATTACGCTTTTCTTCCTAAAAGCTGGTAAGCAAAATATTGAATTTAGATACACTAAGATCAAACTGAAGGTCAAGATCTTAAAACAACTATTTAGTTCGAAAGTAATGGACACAGGGTGCCATCAAGAGATATTTAGAAAATGTTGCTCCTTAGAATGCGAATATACATTGTTCGCCCCTGAGCTTATTCTCCACTGATGTGTATTTGGCACGTTTGGCAGTGAACGACGATTGCGAGCGATGCGTATTTGGTACGTTCGTTGCGAAAGGGTTACAGACCTTCGAATCTCTAAACTAACACTCATATTGCTTATCTTTTTAACCGCTTATTAATACGAACTAACAACAGAAATCCTCTTATCCAAGCCTAGCTTATTTTTGCCCCTAGCAATGGAATCTATTCTTTCCCTATTAATGCTGTGAAAATTACTTTCATTGAGCTCCACCATAACCAAGAGCCTTTTAACTACCAATACCCTTTAAATTTTTCTCCATCAAAAAAGAAGGAAGCCAAACAGTGCAATAGAATAGTTGATTCATTCTCTTTCTCTTCCTCCAAACCACCTTCACACTTTAAAATAACTTTCCCTTCTCGTTTCAACCCCACTCTCCATTGAAATCACTTCCTCAAAGCAGACTAACGGTAAGGTTAATATGTAACTTTTAGGCTCTCTTCGAAGCATTCCGAAAGTAAGAGTCGACGAAAGCTCCCTTTACTGGGAGAGGGTGTTACTTAGTGTATGCGAAGTACTCATACAACACTGGTCATATGGAGTAGAAGTAAATAGTTCTCTTAAAAAAGAGGAATTACAAGCTTTATTTTTCTTAATTTCATAATTTCGCTTGATTTCAAATTGGGAACTTCTTAGATGCTTTTAATTTTTTCAATTTTTGGCTAATTTTTTCCATTTTCTTATACTTATGTTTTGACAGCTATCATGATGTTTGAAAATGATGTCACAGGGCAATAAATATTTCTTCTAGACAGACTGAAAGAAGCAAGTATTGTGACTTTCTCCCCAATCGCAATCATCCCTCATTCTTCCCCTCTTATTCAAAACTATTCTCCCCCATTCAAAACTAGAGAAGACGAGAGTAATTTAAACTCTGTCGTTCTTTTACACTGTTTCTTTCGAACTTTTCCAGCAGGGAAGTGTAAGGAATGTAGCTTATGGTTAACCCTTGCCCTCATAAAGCAACTCAATGGATTTCTTTCCCTCGTTAGGCTAAATTGCCTTTCCTTGTTGTTCAAATATTTGAAAGTTATCCCAGACTAGGAAGAAACTAGCTTTATCTTTGCTCAAAAATAGCCATTTTCCCCGTTCGATAGCTTTTTATTACTTCTTCTTTTTAAATGCCTTCTAATTTCAAAAAATCCGTTTCTACTACTTCATTTTCTTCAAAATTGTATCACTTGATTTATAAAAGATCGACAATGCTAGTGAAATATCTTCATCAAATACTAGATAGGAAATATTACAAATTTTGTGTACACTGATTAATTGCACAAAAATAAATTTTAATATAACAAAAAGTTCCATGCAAAGAACAGATTTAGCCCCCCAAAGTGCGCTTTTTTTATAATTATTATTAAATCACTCAATTAAATATAAGAATTAAAGAAAACGATGAAATATCAAGAAATGGACAATAGTAAACTTTTCCGATATTCAAATTAAAGCAAACGATAAATTATTAAATTGAATATTATATCAGTTACATATAATTAAAATTAAAGAAAACGTAAATTATTAAATAGAATATATTTAAGCTAAGTGTAATTAAAATTGAAGCAAATGATTAAAAATTGAAAGTGATCTAATTCGCCAAAATTGATCCAACTAAAACAACAGCCTCTTGGGTGGATAAAAAGCTGATATCTGGTCAGAAAAAATTGCTGTTATGCGTATCAACATACGGTTTTATTAACTGAAATAATTATTAGAATTTTGTTGATAATTTTTCACCCAATTTTAATTGCCCCAATATAAATGAAAATTTATATCAAGACACTTGCTTTTATTAGAGTTTGATTTTTATAACGAAAAGAAACAGATTGTAACAATATATATATATATATATATATTGTTACAATCTGTCCCGCCTCACTACAGCAGCGCCACCTTCAACTTTTCAACTTAGATTAGATGGTTAGATCTCGAGGTGTAAGCACGCAGAAATGCATGTTCGTCTTTTTCTTTAATTTTTCATATGTAAATAAACATTTTTCCTCCTTAAATGAGCGTGGTTCTTGACAATATACCGATGCCAACCTCCATATATATATATATTACATTTGGGGGAATCCTTTGAGCTTACTGTTTGCTTGAAGGAAACTCTTGATCAAAAAGTTGAAAAAATAGGATATCAAAGCTTTATCCTTCTCAAATTTACAAAATTACTACTTCTTTTTTTTTTTTTATATCATAACACAAACTTCTAAATAAGATAATGAAAAGGTAACTGATGGCATTTTTTGTACTACTTAAGTGTAGTCTATGAATAAGAAAAGCAACAATATTTTAAATTAAAACAAATTTATAAGAAGAAAATTTTTGTAATGACTTGGCTGTGATTGTTTTTTATTGCAAAGTATTTAACACCTGGAATAATTGGCGAAATCTGCTACCTAATGTCCTGTTCAGCAACGTATCTGTTTCTGCATTTTGTTTTTGTCGCAGTGTAGTATGTCATTAATACAAAAAAATAAATAAGAAAATCTAAGCTTGAATAAATCATATTTCTTTAAAAATATAGTATTATTTAAAAGAAAAAAAAGATAAGACATAAAATATGGCATCTAATTGTATGAACTTTATGTAAAAGCAATATTCTAAGATACTTTATATAATCTTAATCTACATCTATATTAAAAAAGTAATGAAATCAACCTTGAATTATAAATTTATCTCAATGAAGAGGCTTTGCCCACACAGTCTCATGGTAATAGGAATTTGCCCATTATTCTCGACTTTTAATTATGTAAAATAATGTTATTGGGGAAATTTTTACACTTATGGACACTATTAACACGAAATTTAATTAAAGTCACTCAATAAAAACAAGTACTTGTTTCGTGCTTGGATTATTTCTAAAAAAATCTAAGTTATTTATTTATGTTTGGCATTCAGACTGAAAAAAATCAGTTACAGGAAAAGAAAAGAGGAGAAAGACGATATATCAATAAGTATCTCTACTATATTAATAAAAATACAATTTTTTCTTTGTATATATTTTTTGGTGAAATCTCGTTTTCTTATCTTCATGAAATGTCCCTTTTTATTTTATAGAGGGGCGAAAAAACAATTCAATAAAAATTAAGAAGTTCTATGCAAAGTTTTGCATGGAACAAATTTTGCCATCCAAGGTCTATCCATCTAAAACAATAGCCCCTTGGGAGACTAATAATAATAAATCAATATTAAAATCATTTGACCCCAAAACATTCCAAGAAAGAAGCCAAACTAAAAAGACATAGTTTGAAATTCTTGAGGGAAAAAAATGGCTGCCTCACAGTCTGAATATTTTTATCATTCATACCTTGATTCCAGTTTACACATGATTTTAATACGGAAGTAAATAAAATACTTAATTTTTATATTTGTTTCATTTCAATCCAATAGAAAAATTGGGGGAAATTTAGGACAGTATGTTTTTAAAAATTAAGTTTATTAGTGATGAAAGCAGGTATCAGACATTTATTGCATATAATTTATTTCAATTCAATAAAAAATTCAGGAGAAATTTATTATGATGTATTTTTGAAAATTAAGCTCAATGCTGGTGAAAGCAGACATAAGAAATGTACCCCAAAACAAGATAAATTTTGGAAAAGTGGTCAGGTACGACATTTATCCAGTATGGAAAATAATAGCAACTTGGATGGCTAATATTTATTGGCAAAGCTTTATTCATATAATATCCACTTAATAATTTTCATTCTGCATTAGTTATTAGAATAAAGGGAGAGGAAAAGCTAATGCGATGCCGACTTCTGAAAACAAAATTTGTTAGGATTGAATATTTATTAGCGTCGTAATTGGAAGAAACAGGAGAGATATTTATTGTTTTTAAATTTGAAACACGGTGGCGGTTCTAGGAAAATAGGACTCGAACACTCGGCGCGACTGAAGCATCGATTTCTACAAAATAGAGAACATAACCATTTGGCTCTTTTAGACACTATTTCAATGCAGTAAGATAATGTTTCTGTTCTTGAAAAATGTATTTCGAACCAGAAAATTTTTTGCACGCAATAAATTTTTTCTCTATATTCTTCATTTAATCATAAAGATTCGCTATATTTCAATCTGATTCCTACAAATAGAATTTTGAGAAAATAGTAATAAATAATTACGCAAATAATATATGTAGATGTATATTCTATTTTATCATTAAAATTTGAACAATTTCCCTTTAATTATAAAACAAAATTAAAATAATAATAATAATAAAAGCAAATTTCCCTACTCTCTCTTTGTAAGTAATGCAACATGAATGTGTTGCTATTATATGAAAATAGCAATACATCTAATGCATGAAACATATTACATACACTAATATACGAAAATAGTAATATATTTAAAAATATGTGTGTGTGTTAGTTCTATTCTCATAATCTGTCTACGTAAATATAGATAAAATGTTTTGTGGGTAATCTCTTGAATAAGTATATACAGTTGTGTCATTCGAAATAAGATTATTACTTTTGGTTTTAAATGTACTGTAAACAATGACACACAACAATAATATAATATTTGTCTGATTTTATTGATGTCGCTCTAGGAGCAAAGCGGGCTATTGGCGACGGACCTCGTAATTTTGAATCTCAATGAAGTGACAAGGACGACACCTGAGCTAGCACCCCTTCTTCTAACATCCACCCCACCGGAGGATTTTGGACCCCGATAGATAAAACGTGCATCAACCCCGGCTATAGAGCAGGTCGTTAGTGGCCTCAAGGCTCGAACCTATGATTCGACAAAAACCGCCGACCACGAGTACGTTGCCTTAACCCCTACGCTACCGCGGCCAATAAAAAAATACACATGCAAAACAAACACTTTAAATAACCTTTTTCCCATAGCTATATAACTACAAAATACCAACACACAACACATGTAAATGATAATTTAAAGAAGTAATAAAAATTTATAATTCCTTCAAAATCCTCGATTTTACTTTCTACTTATAATATCCTATCACAGCATAATTTTATACAGATTAATTGAATATCAAGAAAATCTTAACAATATTAGTATTGTAATTTCAGGGATTGAAAATGACTAAAATTTTACATTTTCGTTTTTACTCTTTTCCTGTGCATCCAGAATCAAGCTGGGTTACGCATGGACATCGACCTGGGATATCGTGGATCAACAATTTCGGGTAATAGACAATTAAAATAAAAGAATTCTATTTTTTTTTTGTCATATGATCCCAAAGATCATTTTCCTTAAATATTTTTTCTATTTTGTGACCTTTTTATGTCCGTATTACAAAAAGACAATATTTCTTCTCTGCAATTTGCAGTTGACCTTGAATTTGATAGAAATAATCGTGATTTTTATTTCTTACCATCTTTCCAAATCTATTGAATTTCCAGATGAGAAATTTTTTTGTAATTATTGCTTTTTCGGGACTTATGCTTTGGCAAGAGTCCTGGCATTTAACCTGAATTCCGTCATCGTCAACTAAACCATCTGGAGTGGTTGCTAAGTACTCCAGAATGTTTTAAAGCCTTCATGGACTCAATTTCTTGATTTATTCCATAATCCATTGCTGAAGACCGGAAGTAGGAATAAAGCTATTTTTTTTTTATTATTACTTCACAGCTTAATTATTTCTTCTTTCCATTCCAAGAAATTCTATCCTTTATTCTTTCTTCGGTATGTTGAAAGATATAATCTTGTCTTGCTGCTTTGACGGCTATTCGTTTTACTTAATAATTGTAATAAATTTCTGCATCGCAAGTTTAATAATAACAAATGTTTTAATGTACAAATAGTTAAACACTGGTATAAAACACGTGAATTACAATTCTGGAGGTAAAAACAAAGAATATTGTAACAGATTTACATTATTTCCATTGATATACTCAAGATGTATCTAAAATATTTATCGCTCATTTTAATAATTAAGGCTTCCGTCTACTCGCCATTTTGATTTCGTGGACGTAATGTTAATCCTGTGGAATTTTGACTTTAATTCTCACATCTGTATTATTTGATCTATTTGAATGCAATAAAGTGCATTTAAAAGAGCAAAAAATAATCAATGCTTCTGTGGAATTACTTTTTTCCTAAGATTTTTAAAAATATTTTTATTCTTATTTTAATTATTCGTTCTTGAGTTTTCCGGTCTTTAAAGAATATTTTCAAATATTTTTAAGAATTGAAGAAAAAAAGTAATTCCACAGAAGCATTCATTATTTTTTGCTCTTTCAGATGCACTTTATTGCATTCAAATCGATCAAATAGTGAAGATGTGAGAATTAAAGTCAAAATTCCATAGGTTTAACATTATATCCACGAAATCAAAATGGCGGGTAGACGGGAGCCTTAATAAGTTAATTTGTGCTGTGTATTTTTTTAAATACCCAGTAAAAATAGCATAAAAAACGAAAGATTACTTCTTTTCTTAAGAAAACGTACATGGAGTTTACTTTTTAAACACTATGAAATACCTCATAGATATCTGTATAGTGATTTCATCTGTAACATGGACCATATAAGTTCTCAAGCTGTTAGTAGTCATAAAACTAAAAATAAAAAAAAAGTAAGAATACGACTTAGAACTCCCCGACGTATTGAAAGAGAAAGTAAAAAAAATCCTCCCCCAATCATCTTAGCGAATATCGACGACCGGAAAGCAACTCTTGAAAGAAGGATGAAATTGACAAAATGCGAAGACAAAGAAGATTTTAAAAGGAACAATTTTAAAAAAATTCCCCCTACAGTTGAAGCATTCAGAACATTACAAAATTATGTTCAAGAGAAGAATTTAAAAGTTCACACATTTGAATTACCTAGTAAGAGAATCCTTAAATGTATAATTAAAGGCGTCCCAATTAATTATTCCTAAGCTGAAATAATTCATTATTTAGTTAAATATAATCTCATAGCCAATGAATGCAATAACTTAAAATCCATAAAAAAAACCCCAGCCTCTCCCCCTATTTTTAGTTACACTTCAAAAAACAGAAAGCAACAAAAAATTTTCGAAATCAATAATATTGGATACTTTTCAGCTAAAATTGAACCTCTCGATAAAAGAAAAACGCCCAATCAATGCTATCGTTGTCAAAGTTATTTTCACCACTCTAGATTCTGCACTAGGAAATTAAACTGTGTGAAATGGGGAGATAATAATCCAACTCATAGCTGCACCAAAACTCCTGAACCCCCCCCCCCCCCCCAGGGGGGGTAACGGGGGGGGGGGGGGTACTGCAAATTAATATGGTTGCCCCAAAATCCTATGAATTTCAAAACCTCTCTTCCACCAACAACAAACTACTGGGAAAAACAACGTAAAAATGCCAAAATCAACGATAGCCAAAGCGATCAAAACACCACACCCACCGATGACAGCCAACCATCAAGTCTTCCTTTCGTTAATGAAATTAATTTTTTTTTCAAAAAATTAAAGCTTGATAAAATAATGGAAACTTTCCAACAATTTAAATCAATAGGAGAAATATTCGCTGATAATAAACTTGATTTATGTTCAAAAACTATATAATCATTTCAAGTCATTTGCAGTATTATGTCCATCTGGTTCTAAAATTTAATACGCTAATTAAATTACCCTCATCCCTCCTGATTGTAAGCTGGAATGCAAATGTCATTAAGTCAAAAATAGGAGAATTCCAAAATTTCACAGATGATTACAAGCCAGAAATCATAGGAGTCCAGGAGAAACTAACCTCAAACCTTCTGAAATCTTTAAAATTTCAAATCATAATATATACCATTCTTACATATCAATCCATAGGCGGAGGTACTGCAATATTAAATAAAAATAGGATTTATCAACATATGGTTATTAAAAATATATCCACCTCTGAAAATACCGCATCCACAGATCAATACCAAAAAACAACCAATACTTCACAGTTTCTATTATTTACCATCCCTCCAGTAATGCCATAAATCATAGCGATCTAATCAACATCCTCTCAGACAACCCAACCGGAATTTTAATAGGCGACCTAAACGCAAAACATCCAACCTGGAACAGAGAAAGGCAAACAGATCAGAAAAAATTATTCATGCTAGGTGCAACACTAATAACTTCCAAATAGCTGCTACCGGCTCACCCACTCACTTTCCTTACAATAGCAATACTTACTCTGTAATAGATTTTGCTATTATCGAAAACATTCCATTCTACAATATGGAAAGTGTTAATGAACTACCTAACCACCATAACCCTATACTAATGGGCACCTCTTTCATCAAAATTCTCCCTATCCCCCTCCGCACACTATCAAAAATTGGTTCCGCTATCAATGAGTATAAAAATTGGTACTCATTGGTTCCGCTATCAAGAAATTCTATATATTATAACAAAAGATAACCAATTATTAATAATATCTTTGATATCCAATATGCAATTAACCATGTGAGTAATACCAGATCCATCCCCCTCCCATCTTGGACTCTTCCCTCATATCAGAAACCTATTTAAAGAGAAAAATAGATATATAAGACAATGGAAAAACACCAGATACCCTCCTTTGAAACCCATAATTAATAACCTCAAAAAGCAAAATTTAAATGAAATTAATACCTTTGAAAAAAAAAAAAAAAAAAAAAAAAAAGGAAAATCTACTCCTCTAGCTTAATAATGAAGATAACTCCCATATTAAAATGAACAAAAAACTTTCTAATAAATATTACAATATTCCCTCCCCACGCTAACATGTAGTAGTGGTCTGGTATTCTCAGAGAAAAGAAAAGCTGATCTGCTTGTCCATAATCTTGAATTCCCGTTTCAGGAAAATCCAACTCCATATGAAGATGATCATATTGAAAAAACAGAATCAATAGTTCAAAATTATCTTGAAGCCCATGCCAATTTTAATTTCTCCCCTTCCTCATCCTTTTCTGAAATAGCTACCATAATTAATAAGTTAAACAAAAAGAAAGCCCCCGGAGAGGAATGCATGCATAAACAAGCCTTTGAATTCTTTCCCCCCTCGTACTTACTCATCTCACAATTATTTTAATAAATGTCTCATGTTTGCCCATTTTCAACAAAAATGGAAATATTCAACTATTATTCTCTTCCCAAACCCGGCAAAAGCCACTCCATTCACTTCAACTATCGATCAATCAGCCTACTAAATTCTATTTCAAAAATCTTTGAAAGAATCCTGTTAACCAGAATATTTACTCATGTTTCCACTAATAAAATTCTTCCAGATTCATAATTCGGTGTTCGTACTAACCGCAACACTGTCTTCCAATTATTACGGGTTGTGAATGCCATTACCGAAGGATTTAATACCAAACAAATCTCTGGAGGTATCTTCCTCTACATACAAAAAGCTTTCGACCGCCTCTGGCACGACGGATTGATCTTCAAACTAATCAAATTCAATCCCCCCCACATAATAGTTATCTTAAATAATTACCTTAAAGATAGAACATTCCAAGTTAAACTCAATAATACTCTTTCTACAATATGTCATATACAAGCCGGTCAACCTCCAGGGTCTCTAATTTCAACAATTTGCTATAATTTGATCACTTATGATTACCCTCAGAGTCCCTAATATAGTCCCTGCATATTTGCAGATGACGCAGTAATCCTCACCGAAGGAAAAAAAATCCAATCAATGTAACAGATAAATTACGAAATCATCTAAAACAAATAGAGGAGTGGATGACTCTTTGGAGGATTGCTGCAAACATTAATAAAAACGAAATCTCTCATATTTGGAAAGGGTCATCCCCCTATAAAAAACTTAAATTTTTTAATGATCAAATCTCTTGGGACTCTGAGGTCAAATACTTGGAAGTTATCATGAACTCCAAACTCCCCTTCATATTTCATATCTAATCAATAATTGACAAATTCCGGGCCGAAATCCATAACCGTATACCTTTAATTGGCAAAAATTCAATACTAACTCTTGTTAACAAAGTTCTTTTCCATAAACAAGTTATCCGCCCTATCATACTTTATGCTTTCCCCACTTGGGGTCACGCCGCACCTACCCACATTATAAAACATTAATAAAACTACAGATCCTTCAAAATAAAATCCTTCGCATGGTTACTAACTCACTTTGGTATGTCAGAAATTCTGTCATCCATAATGTATGTGTGTGTGTTCTCAATATTCCTCCTATTAATAAAGACATCAACTATCTCTCAAGAAGATTCTATAATAGACTAAGAAATCATACTAACCCACTAATAAGGGCCCAGCTAATTTCCGCTTACAATAATGGAACCCATGCCTTACCCTACTAATCTTGCAATTATTATTTCCATCTAATTCTTCCATAACACTTTGCATTCCAACTCAGACCCCTTTAATTAATTTAATCATAATTCCTTCAATAGCCTCTTTCTCAGTCAAACATTTTACTCCAAGACTTACATTATCATCTATTCAGCTTATCATCAGCTGTTTAATATCCTGCGCCATCCCTATCTCCCCTCTCTTGAACTAGTTTGCTGACCATTGCTGTACACCGAGGCAAACAGGAACCATTTTTTACTTTTCCCTTCATTCTTTTACTTTCATATCCTCAAAAAAAAAGTTTAAGAAATATTTTATTTATTACTTTTGTAATTTTACAATAATCATAATAAACAAAATTTAAAAAGAAATCATATAAAATAATACTCTCATCTTGTTGAAGATTAGACATAGTCTATCCAAGACATTGAGGGGGTGAAAAAAATGATACAAAAATTTTATAATCTTATCTAATGATAATATCAGAAAAGAAATTAAATACCTTTAAAAATCTTATCCTCATTGTGAATAATTCATTCACTTTCCTATCCTTTTCTCTCTCTCTTTCCTTTTATTTATGTTTTTTAATTCTTATCTGTACTATGCACATTTTTAATATGCTGGTTTAGTATTAAACAATTCAATGTTTCGATATGATATTAAGTAAAGAGTACACCAGATTGCCACTCGCCACTATATAATTGTTGTTTTTTGTGAAGTTGTGGCGGAGATACGAATATCGATTATTGCTACGCGTTAAGCGAGTGAGTGATAGTAAAGTTTAATGGCGCAAGAGCCAGATGTGGCCACACTGCGCCAAACAAGGTAAGTTTGTGATCTAGAAGTTAAAACTATGAAAATAGATTAGTCGACAAAAAGTGTCAAGTGAGAAGGTAAAGTTTATTGGAGCAAGAGCCAGATATGGCTATATTGAGCCAAAAATGATTTAACTGTGGTCTAGACGTGAAAAAAATGGAAGAAAAGACACAAATTGGTTGACAAGAAGGATGGTCGAAAATAGAGAAGGATTGCTAGGGTATCCCGGGGACGCGTCACCCGTGTTTACCAAAGACAGTAAATCCCATGGGAAAGAAAAAGATCACTAGGTTGCCTCAGGGTCATGATGCCCGTTCTTACCTGAAGAAGGCAAGTTCCTGAAGTCCCCTGATATAATCCCAAGGGGCAGGGTGCCCGGCTATACCCCCAGACGCTGGGTACCCATTTTAGTCGCCTCTTACGACATGCATGAGCTACAGTGGGACTATTCTATCATTCCCGGTCACCATACGGGTCTACGCGTTAAGCGAAATGGGTTCTCAAGATATGTTGTACAGAAGCCAAGTGAATTCCTATTAAGGTTCCAATTTTCATCTAACCGTGGCTCAGATTTATTAAGTCCGTGGTTAAATGTTATCATGTAATGGGACTTCAAAGCGAAATTAATTTTTAACATTTTTCCATTAATTGTTTTACCATTGAATAAATATTCTTCTCTACTGTTAGTTACATTTCATCATTCGGCTTAAGAAATGTCTTTAAAAATTTCAGATACTTTCCGTTAAAGGGGGCCGTAAAAAAATTGCCGAATCAAGTTGTGCGATTTCATCTCTCTCCTAACGCAGTGCTACTATGATTATCTGTGGTATCGCTCCCATTTGGCGAAAAAAAATAACCATCGTTAATGGCCCTCATTAACAAAAAAGTACCAAATTTCATAATGTGCAGAAAATTAACGATATTCATTTAACAGCTCAGGAAGTAAGCATTTCATCTTTTGGGTTTGTAATACTTATTTAATTCAATAATTACAGTTCCTTTATTTCATTTGAACAATCGGAAATAAAATATATTTTAGACATATTTTAATACAAGTGTGCCTTATTTACTATTTAAATATTAGTAATGCCGAACATTGAACTGCGAAATATTTAACTGATTTTATTAAAGCATTAATTTTTCAAATAAGAATGTCTTAGTAATACGATCACTCTTTCATATGTTTATTAATTTGCCAAGATTTACATGTGAAACTCTAAATCAAGTGAATTGTTCTGATATTTTCTTGTATTTTATCTGAGATCAGCATTTAAAAGACTTGATTATCTTCAAACCCTTAAAAATAATTTTATTAACAGGAATGCTTGATAATAGGGATATTTATGAATTAATTGGGAGTACGTATTTGCATTTTCTTCGGTAATAAAATTGAAAGTGATGTAGTTATTCTCAGTCAAAAATAATCATTCATCAAAAAGTAAACTAAAATGAGTAAACTTTTACAGATACATTATTACATTTTTTTTTATTGTGAATTGTATAAATATGTACAAAATTCTTAAATGACAAACAAATTTTTTTAAATAAATGTAGTTCATTATAAACTTATCGAAATAAGTAATGTTTTCCAGATTTAGGAATCTTAACTTTTTCATATTTTATTTGTGCACTAATTTCGACTAAACTATCAACAAAATTCAACGATACTTGAGTTCCATATTACATTTGATATTATATATATTATACTACTACAATAAATTGTTATGAATATGCATTTCTAAAAAAAATAATTTAATGTTTCTACTTGTTTTAGACCCTGAAATTAACCAAATTCGTTTCATTATTTTTTTTTTGTTGCTTGTGACCTAACAAATCTAATTCTGACGTAGATTGGAACTTCAGTTTTTGAAGTTTTACCAGGAGCAAAAAGTAATTTCTTGAAAATTTTTTTTTAATAATTTAAGACTCTAAGTTCTACTACTACCCTGTTCCCATGTTTCGCCTCTAATGCTCTAGTACAATACTTTTAAAACAATATTAATTTTTTTTCTTTTAAATTTAAGAAAAAAAAATGTATAACTTTTTGTGCAAAATTTTATGGATTGAGAAATACATAAACATGGTCAGTCCACTGTCTGAATATATTTTTTAGTTTTAATTTTTGCATCAATATTTAGAATACGCGAAATTGATTTTTCTTTTTAAAAATTTAATTTTTCAACTTAATAAAAGTTCATATAGCTTTCAACCGAGTGATTTTTTGAGTTAAAAAAATGTTAAAGTAGTTTATTCTATAGAGATACATACGAGAAATGTGTATTTTTCTAATAATTTTTATTTGGTACAATAAAAAAGAAAAAAACCCACATAAAGCTCTTAAACATTGAGGTAGTTTTTAGTGGCACTAGTTTATTCAAAATATAAATCTAAGCATTTAGGCGCAAAAAATTAAAATGTATTTAATTTCTTAAAAAAGAATATTAAAATTTTGTTATGTTAACATGAGATAAATTTAGAACCTACGAAAATCCCCCCCCCCACTCGTTTGCCTCTTTGTGTACATTTACTCCTGCTTACATTTATTCTCTTGAAAAGCTATAAACAGTAATAAAATATGAAAAAATATAGTATTTTAAGACATTGTATCTTAGTTATATTTACTTCAAAATTATATCTTGAGCTATTAATTTTAATATTTTGTTTTAAAAAAATTGTATGAAAGGTTCGATGCTATACACTAAATCAGTTGCAAATAGATTCAGTACAATTAAATAAAATTCAGCAAATAATTTGATCATTCCAAAGAATAAGAGAATGATTTTCAATAATAATGAAGAAAAAACTCAATTTCGTTGTTGAGGTGGAATTTTTTTTTTTTTTTATCTATTCTAGCACTTACATAATATAAATCATACAATTTTTTTTACTTGATTCCAATTTCTTTAACTAATTTCCATTTTTTCTTACAACAACTTCAATACAGTTCTTCAAATTGGTAAGCATTTCTTAAAAAATATTTTTACTTTCAAGCGGTTCATTTTAATAGTGACTCAACAGCAATACAGTGGATAAAAGACAGAAGATCATTAAATAAATCGAGACACATGAACCTGTGTTTCCACATTGTGAAAGATTTATCAGAGAAAAATATAATTAAATTGAAATTTCCAGACTGATTATATAATAGCAGCCTTTCTGACTACAGCAGTGAATGAAGATAAATTGATATATGTAATGGAAAATGCTTCTTTCAATATCTTAATTTTTGTATGTCTCAGTATGCATAAGTATTATTTTTGTGTAGATGTGTTTGTCTTTAATGTTGCTTTGAAAAGGGAAAAAAATGTGTCACTCGCAAGAGTGGGTATTGGGCTTGGAGTGAAATATCTTATTCTACATAGTATTAAGAACATCTACATTTGTACTTCTCCCAACAGACTCCAAGATACGAGAGAGCGGAAGCAACGACAGAAGTCAAGTAAATGTTTTGTGCATTAAGAATGATTATTATGCTGTGTGCTATATTGTCTGAGTGAACCTATTATTTTATTCTTCCATTTGTGTATCAATAAATATGTTCATCTGAAAATCACGACTAATCAATTCAATTCACAAATCATACAAATTAAATAAAACTTCTCCCCTTATTCTATGACTTATGATTAATCCCTACTCAATGAAAAGATTTTTAACCTCAGTAGTTATTGATGTGGCAATGGAACACAATTATGGTGTCCCTTATTCAATTAAATAGGATAGATCATCATAATTAAGAAAAAGCCATGAGTTACAGTCACATAAAAAGAGAATTAAAATTTCAAATTAATGAGGGGAAAAAAAAAGGACTGGAGCTTCAAAAGAAAGATTAGAAATAACAATCCAAATGAACTCACTTTGAATTTAATTTATTTGTCCAGCCAAGTGAGAAACTTGACCATAACGAAGTGTATAACAAATTAAAAAAGGGAAAAAATAATTGTTTGCATTACTTTAATCATAACTGAACCAAGAAATTTCGGTACTTGTCTAATATAACAGTGACAGATGATTAATCGCCAAGTGACAAAGAAATATTGCCAAGTAGATTATATCAAAAGGTAGGCTTCATGAGTTTGGCGACAATTTGACATAATCATAATTTGATGGGTGCCGCTATAATAGGCAAGTACTGAAATTTCTATACATGAACTAATGACATGCAAAAAAAAATGCATTTCATACATAAATATTTATAGATAGAGTATTCAAGGAAAATCTGGAATACTACAGAATTTTTTCTTTTACACTATTTTTAGGTACTGAACAAAAATTTTACTTCTGAACATATTATAAAACATTTTACTAGCAAAAGAAATGCTTAGTTCATTTTAGTCAAAGGTATAATATCTAAAAACAAATTTAAATATATGTAACAAGGCCATCTGTTTCACTGTTGATTCTTAATAAATTAGTTTAAATTTGAAAACTGCTACAAATTAGTTTTGTCTTATACATTTCAAGTAAATGTAAGTAACATAATGGGATTTCTTGAAATCATGAAGTAAGTGTTCTTTTGTTTTTCTAGAAAGCTGTATAATTTATTTAATTTTTGAGGAGGGTATCAAAGATATATATACTGAATTTTAACAAGTGTGAAACGTTTTTTTTGCTTTACTTTATTATTGTTATACAACAAAAACTATGTTTTTTAGAAAAACATTTTTTTTGAGTAATAAAACATTCTTTTGATTCATATACGCATACATAATTTTTTTTTTTTTTAAAAAAAATAAAAGTTTATTTAAAAAAAGTGATTTCAAAGAAAAAAAATCTATAATTTTAACCATATTTAATGTTCGGTTTTTTTAAAAGTAACATTTCATGTTGTTTTGTATTATAATGTCAGTTAAACAACCAATTGATACTTCTAAAATAACATTATTAATAAGTACATGAGTGAGTTAATGCTTATACCCAAAACTTTTTAATACTCGCATCGAACAAAAAAAGATTTGGAAAAACATACTTGTAAGGATACAAATAGGGGATAGTAAGCTTTTGTTTCTCTCTACACTATAAAACAAAATGTGGTAAGGTGAGAAAAATAATATCAAATCACATTGAGAAAGCTACTGTTTTAAGCAAAAATACTGTAAGGAAATGCTTGCTTACAATTTTCTTTATTTTTTGAATTAGTTAGTCAATCTAAGCTAGTTCCCCAGAGATAAGTTTTCTTTAATTTGTAACATACATAGAAATTTCCAAAACTTTTAACAATAAAAATAGAAACTTTATATTAAAATCGAATCATAACAAATCCAAATAATCAAATATACATATAAATATATTCAGAGTGAAGCATTTTATCAAATTCACCATTCCCGCAACATTCACATATACTTCACTTACTAGATATTATACATAACACATAAAATGAATTTTGTATATTAAAAAATTACTTTAAATCAAAAATTTTCGAAAATTCAACAATTTTTCTTCTATTTAACCTAGGACAATCTTGCTTATCTCCAATTCATAATAGCAGTGGGGAAAATTTATACTTAAATGTAATAAGTATGAAGTAAATGTAAAAAGATGTATCCCACATTTACATTACATGTGTTCATACAAATGAAATTCATGTCACATCTCAGACACAAATGTTAAAAGTTGCTCAAAACAAAAAGTCCATTAAAAAAAAAATCTGAGCATCACAATTCTGATGCAAAGTTTAATTTTATCAATATAATACTGTTGCTATAAACAGGAATAAACTCAAAAGACAATGAAACTTCAAAAATTAAAGTTTTTTTTCTATGAATACACAGATGACTTTTAAAATTACTATTAAGGCTTTCGGTTGATATGAATATGTAAATGAGCTTGTAAGGATCCACTTTGCAAAAAACTCCTCTGGCAAATTTCATAAACATAAAAGACTTTTCATTGGTATAAAAATGTAAATGAACCTTTAAAGAATTATTGCATGGAAAGGATTTCTTACAGATTTCACAGACAAAAGGCTTTTCATCAAAAAGAGTATACAAATGCATCGTTAAGTCCCTTCTGCATGAAAAGAGCTTCCTACAGATTTCACAAATGAAAGGCCTTTGTTTATTATGAATACATAGATGTTTTTTTTTAAATAAGTAGTAAAAGCCTTTGGACAAAATTCGCAAACGTATGGCTTTCAACTGGTATGAATAAGCAAATGTCGCATTAAATTACCATTGCGAGAAAAAGCCTTCTTACAAATTTCACAAATATAAGACTTTTCCTTGAAATGAATCTGTTTTTTATGTTTCTTTAAGTCACGAATGGAAAAAAATTGCTTGTTACAGATTTCACAATCATAACACTTTCCATTGTTATGAGTATGTAAATGTCTTTTTAAATATACTTTTTGTGAGAAAGCTTTGCCACAAATTTCACAAACATAAGGCTTTTCACAGTTATGAATATGTAAATGAGCTTGTAAGGATCCACTTTGCGAAAAACTCCTCTGGCAAACTTCACAAACAAAAGGCTTTTCATTGGTATGAGTACGTAAATGAACCTTTAAAGAATTATTGCATGAAAAGGACTTCTTACAGATTTCACAAACAAAAGGTTTTTCATCGGAATGAGAAAACAAATGCCTCTTTAAGTCCCTTCTGCATGAAAAGGGCTTCAAACAGATTTCACAAATGAAAGGCTTTTCTTGACTATGAACACGTAGATGTTTTTTTAAATAAGATAAAGTAGTAAAAGCCTTTGGACAAAATTCGCATATATATGGCTTTTCATTGGTATGAATACGTAAATGTCGCATTAAATTACTATTGCGGGAGAAAGCCTTCTTACAAATTTCACAAATATAAGACTTTTCATTGGTATGAATCTCTATATGTTTCTTTAAGTAACTAATGGAAGAAAATGGCTTTTTACAGATTTCACAATCATAAGGCTTTCCATTGTTATGAATCTGTAAATGTTTTTTTAAATATTCTTTTTGTGAGAAAGCTTTGCCACATATTTCACAAACATTCGATTTCCCCTTAGTATGAATAAGTAAACCTTCTTTTAAATCACAGGTAGCAGTGCAATCCATTTTCACAATTCTAAAATATATGGCTTTTCATTGGAATGAATATTCAAAAAAGAATTTAAATGACTTTTCCTTGAGAAGCATAACTTGCATGAGTATAAATTACCATAAATGTTTTGGTGGGGGCGTGTACAAATATATGAATATGAATTAAAACAAGGATAAAGAGTTCACATACAAAGACACAGTTTCTTTCTGTAGGAATGCTGAAATTGATTTTCTTTTAGAGAAAACAATTCATTTAATGTTTTGAAACAAATATACCAGCAGGAAATCTTTTATAGAAGAATATGTTTAGGACATATTACATTTTGAAATGATTCAAACAATCAGCAGTTATATGAAAAAGCAAGTATGTTATTTTCATTAGTATTGATTCAATCATGTCATAGCGAATGTTTCTATAAATAATGCAG
>BMAW01111039.1:0-27826 GCA_019974015.1 Nephila pilipes | reverse complement strand
CTCAAGTAAATATGAGAATTAAATTAACTCTGATATATCAAGAAATGGACAATAGTAAACTTTTCTGATATTAAAATTACAGGAAACAACAAATTATCAAGTTGGATATATTTAAGCTAAATGTAATTAAATTTAAAGCAAACGAAAAAAATTAAAAAGCGATCTGGTACACCAAAATCGATCCAGCTAAACAATGCCCCTTGGGCCGCAATATATGTAAATTAATATTGTCCCATACTTTGTAATGGAATAATGTTTGCTTGTAACAGTATTAGTGATCAAACGGTCACACTTCAGTGAATCACATTATAAAAAAAAAATATGGTGATGAACCAAGTATCAGAGAATTTAGAAAATCAGCCATAGGATAAAGAAGAATTGTAAACATAGTGATCCTCCACAATTTTACTGCAAATATAGCCATATTACACATAAATAATTACTTAAGATATTATAAAACCACTTTAAAGTTTAAATAAAAAGGGAAATATTAATAAGACAAAGAGTTATTCATGGAAGTATGCATTCTAAAACAAAATGTAATTTATAAATATTACTTATGACACGTCATCAGAAATAATGTTCAAACATTTTAAACACTACAAAAACAAATGCCGAAAGAAATTAACTATCTAAACATTTTATTTTAACAAAAAAAAAACTATCTAAACTTTCTTTACTATCTAAACATTTTAATTTAACAAAAAAATTTTAGAACACCTTCCGCACCACATATATATATATACAGGAGCAACGCGAGGGCTATTGACGATGGACCTCGTAATTTTGAACCTCGGTCAAGTAACGAGGACGACACCTGAGCTGGCACCCCCTCTCCTAACTTTCACACCACGACAAAGCAAGAACCATAGGCCTCGAAATGTGTATCAGCGCCAGTTACACAACGTGTCTGGAACACACGGCATCGAGGCTTGAACCTACGACTGGACGGAAAACCTTCCGAGAGTCCGCTGTCTTATCTGCTTGGCCACGAAAGAAAGTGCGAGTATGTTGAAAAAAAATCAGAGATATAAAATAAATTTGCAAATTGAAATTTTTTTACAACCTAATATTTTTCTTGGAAAAACAGAAAAATTGAAAATAACAAAAGGAATGTTGTAACAGGCTTTAGACTGTTAAGACTGTTTAATACTCCAATAGTACCACTTAAGTTGATAGATGTTATGAGAAAAATCAAATGCGTTTTTTTTTTCTTTTACTACATTAAAATTAGTATTTTATTTAAAACAGTATATGATAAACCGTAAGCTTTTAACCCTAAATATATTCAGTATTCACATTTTCTTTAATCTTTATTCATGAAATTCAAATTTATTTCTGAATGTTTTTCTACATTTAAGATTACTTTAATATTCTTTCCTTAGTCAAATATGCATCCACTTTCTTATTTTTTGTATTTGTAATATTTAATAAAATATCGACTACATATTAAAGAATAAATCATTTTTCGTAGATTCTATTCCCTAGCTTTATTTAGATGCTAAGAATATTTCAAAAGAATAGTAAACTAATGCATTTATTCTATTAATACACGATACTAGTTAGGCGGTTATTATAATGGAATGTATAATTTCTTTGAAAGAATGAGAGAGAGTAATTGTGAATTATATTAGTGTTTTCAAAGAGAACTACTCCATCTTTCCATATTTCTTAACTTTCAAAATATATGTCGTATAATAACTATAATAATTTAAATATGTTAATCTAAGCCTTTATTTGTTATGTATATGGTTATCATCTTTCCTGATGCATACATATTCTATAATACAGCATTTGTATAATAAATCGAATCTATAATCATGTTTTGTAAATAAACATAACTATGTGTTTGTTTACTTTGCTTTCAAATTATCTCTGATAAATAAGTTTCTTTCAATGCATTCTTTTTTTGATATGTCAGAATCATTCTATAGATATGTTATTCTGTTATGAGGAATAAATAGTTCTATTATCAATATATTTATGAGCTACAAGTTTTGTGAACTTCAAAATATTTATCGTTATATTGAAAAGAATATAACGTAAAATATTATATCCGCGTTTCAGTTTTCATATTGAAGCTTTGACATATTTCCGGAAACAATTAAAACTCTTCGATAAATTTCAGCAATTGTAAATTTAGCATTATTTTATTTACTTTGAAATATGATATCGGGGAAATATTTAGTATTAAAAATTATTTTGATTCTGAAATTAGAAAAGGGTAGGAGGAATTCAAGTCTTTTCAAAATATCGATAAATGAATAATTTAAAATTTTAGAAATATAACTAATTGATCAGAATTCCACAATAAAAAAGAATAAAATCTACAACTAGAGATACTTGAATACAAATAATTATAAGTTTATGATTAAATTATTTATTTAATTCCTCTTTCAATGTGTTAGTAGCCCAATGATATACTATAGAAACATGGCCGTTGTAGCCTAGTGATTGTGTCAAGAGCGTCGTGTTCAGTCGTTTTCAGATCAAACTGCAACCTGAGGGATGAATATTGATAGAAAAAACTATTTATAAAAAAGAATTTCTTGTATTCGAATGAGACAACGACTGAAAAACACATTCAGATAAGAAATTTTTGAAAACTGTTGATTGAATAATTGTCAGTAAGCAATAATAGAGCATCGTGGAAGAATGTTTTTGGAAATGATAGCATGCCATACCATATTCTAATTCCCTGAATATTGACAAGAAGAAAAAAGTATTCAGAAGAAAAAAAAAGAATTCTGGAAAAATGCCAGTTTGTAGTGAAAATAGTCTTAGTTGTAACACAAAGCAAGCGTTGTATTATGACTGTGATGTCATATTTACACTCGTCTTTCCCATTAAAGTAAAAATAATAATGGTAATGCATATAAATGAGTGATAAATGAATTAAATTTTTTTTTGACATAAGCGCTATTTTACTGAATGGATTATTAACGAAAAGAAGTAAGGAGAAACTAGCTTATGAAAATAACTCAAGAATGGATTAAACAAAAAATATTTCAAATAAAGCTTTCGAATTTTTTTTACCATATCCTTTCTTGATTTTTCAATTGAAAAATCGATAACATTTCGGAATTTTGCATAGAGGATTTATACCTAATGTATTTGTTTTTAAGTAACGTTTATAAAACCATTTGTTTTTCTATTATATTGAGAAATAAAAAAAATAAAAATTTAAAAATATAATTCTTTTTCAAATAAATTCAAATAGTTATTTTAAGAATGTATACCAAAAACGATTATTTCTATTAAATAAGCAGTAATTATTTATTTAACTTTGGTCAATTTTCTCCAGTGACTATCATTTTAAACTTTAATTAAAAGTACCGATGCTGATAATAAAAGTAATTTCATTTGTGACGAAAATTTGAGTAATCTTTATCCATGGCTCATTCAAATAACTAATGATTCTAATAAAAATTTGCTTTTCATATCTTCATTAAATGCAAGGTACATTATTACTATTTATAAATCCCGAAATAGCAAAGTTTTTTGGTTCATTTTCAATGAATGCATTTGAATTAAATGTAATTAACAGTTATGCTGTAATAAATGTATAACTATTTCAGATATGATCTAAATATCTGAAGCTAAACTACTAATAAACTTTATAGTTCTTTTTTTTCTTGTAATGGATATTTTTTTCTACAGGATAATACTACAGATATGCCGATTTGTAAAATAAAGCAGATTAGAAAATTCTGAATATTAGGTCCAAAGCATCTGTTTATTTAATATTTAGAAAGGATTTGCATCACAATATTTTTTCTTAATTTTCTTTCCACTTTCTTGTCAGCTTCTAAGCAAATAACCATTCATCTTAAGCACATGCCTATTCATCTTTACAACCATTGAATAATATATTCATGTAACTTATAAGCAGAAAAACTTTTTCCTCTTCCTTCTGTCATTAAAAACATTTTTCATTTCAACAAGATATTTCTTAAAATGGTTCCTGAATCAATGAAACATTTCAACTGATTAATAGAATATAAATTATTGACAGTATTCTATAAAAAAAAGAGTTAAAAGCAAAACAAAATTCTATGAAAAATTTGTTATACTCGTATGTTTATCAAATGAATAAAGATGAATTAGTTTTGTCATAATATTTAATCTGTAATAATCATGAACTAAATAATAAATTATGGGTTTACATTATTTTTCTCTATTTATCTACTTATGTCTAACAATTAGTGATGGTTATTTCTTTTCGTAATACTACACATATATATAATCGCTTGGAAAAAATCTATCAAACGTGCTTTGAATATTAAAATTCTCTCATAATAAGATTCCATCTGTGTTACAAATTTAACAAAGATCATTTGAAATACAGATTTCAGTAACATAAATATTGCTGTTATACATGGTATTTCAAACTAAATATTTTCTTTTAGACACGGTCAATAATTTATCTGTGTTAATTCTTTGAAAATGTGCTTCGTTTTAATTGCATTCTTTTATAAATTTAAGAATTCATTCTTTGAAAATATTCTTCAATTTAATTACATTCTTTTATAAGTTTAGGATTTTATAGGAAAATAACTTTATAGTGAAACTGAACGTATTTATTCTTTATGTGTTCGATTTTAAATATATTTCGGAACTAAATAAAGTATAAAATTTTAAGAATTACTTCATTGAATAATTTGCTAAAATCTATCATATGATAAATAATTCATAAATGGGAAGCAATTTTATTCCTCTTAAAGGTTTTTCCAGACAGATCTTTTTAAAACCATTTATATGAATTCACTTAGCTGTGATTCTTTTCTAAAAATGAGCGAGACTAAAATGAAATATGACTAGGGGATGATTTTCTTTAGACACAAATCGAGGAGTTTCAGATTACCTCCTCCAGGTATGCTATGGTAAACTAATCCAAAGTGCGAGGTAGGTATAGCTATCAAGTGGGTAATTTTAAATAATCCATGTAGTCTAAGTTTACTATTTTTATTCACATGGGTTATATATCGTGGCATTATAGACAAGTCAGTACGAGTGGAATATCTTTCACATATGAAACCGACATTTAAAATTTGTTTCATCAACAGGACATTTGATAATTTTGTTAAAAGTGGAATAAATCTCTATATATTGTCAATAGTAATCACATAGAGTTCAATAATACAAAGATTTATTAGTTGTAATGGTTCTAAAAGCCCATTACTAATGTATATTATCTGCGGACATGAGGCTGAAATGAAACAGTTGTCTGAGACCCCAAATAACAATTGTTTCACTTTAACCTCTCATGTTCATATTAAATAGATTTTACAGTAAGAGACTGGGTGCGTTGTCACCTGAAATAAACAGATGACTTTAGAATGGTCGTCGTTGGATGAAGACATGGGCCTGGATTGCTTGCAAAGATTAAATAGCATTATACGATCCTTCCGAATGACCATTGATCTAGAGATATGAAAATATCACCCCAACTCTGAACCTCCCTGTCTTACATTTGGAATCAAACTTTTAAGATGAAATTACGGCATTCTTAATTATAGCTTTGTGGTGAGAAAAGTATAGGGTGATTCGTAAGAAACATCTTTCAAATCATCAAGCTCCCAGTTTTTGCTCTTTTGAAGACACAGTATGAAAAACTCTGAAACCTGAGTAACTGTTCTACTTAGGATCTTCTCTGCCGATATTTAAATCCCGATGCTATTTGCTCTTATACTTGTGGATCTACGTTTGAATTGAATAATAATTCTTATGATTTCTCTGACATCCCAATAATGCAAAACTCTTTTGTCCACAGTTTTCCCATTTAAACCTTATTCTTATTGTTATTTATTTTATACTTATCCGTAATTTCAAACGGAAACTTCTCTTTGCCACACACCATATTTGGAGATTTGAACAGAGCTTCTGGAGAAGCACCAATAATGCCTTTCAAAAAATAGTTAAGATCTAAAATTTTAAAATAATATTATACAATATTAATAATAAATTGTCTTGTCTGTTACTGTTAACTTATATTACACAGTTATTTCCTACTGCATTCTTCTTATCGCAAATAGAGACCACTATTTAACGCTAAGAAATTACTTAATAGTTCCTTTTGTACTCCTTTATCAGGAAGTGAATTTATGCATTGTTGTATCTAACTTCTATAATTTCATATTGATTTGTTATAATTTAATCCGTTATTTTCTAATTCAAACTTTGATTTTTTTTCTTAAAAATGTTAGAAAGAAAGATTCCTATTAAAATGGAACTAACTTTAACGCATTTTACACAAAGTAAAACGAATTTATTTTATTTAATATACAGTTTTTATTTTTGGCATTTATTATTTAATTAATAAATAATTTCAAATGTTAGACATTTTATCTTTATTCATTATCTTTAAATATAGAGCATTTAAATAGAATATATTTTAAATATAAAAATAACTAGGTTGAAACCAAGAGTGCAAAACCGTAAAATTATTTTATCTGGAGTTGATCTGAATTAAAATAATAATTATGCGATTGTTATAATTAATATGATGAGTGTACATAATTTAATTAATCATAAAATGAACTGCATAGGCTAATTTATTAACTAATATAACAAATTGATTTACATATTAAATATTAATAAGCTATAGTGACTCAAAATTAATATGTATCCCAAAACAAATTAATTGTTATAACTAAATACATCAAATAATTGCTTCCAGTAATTAACTGTGCAACGGTAACTTGTATCAACAGTTTTAGCTTATATTTTATGTTCTCTAAACGGCTAATTTCACATGGAAAATTGAATAGAAGTATAATTTGATTAACAATGCAGAAAACTTCATTTAATTACAAGCTGTACTAAATTAATTAAGGACAGATAAGTACTATTTCCCCCTCAGAAGTCTAAAGCCTCAATATTCCATTTCTAATTTTTGGCTGTTTTTTTTTCTTTAAATTCATAGAAAATTACCTCGAGCTATATAAAGAAAAATGAACTTATAAAATCTTATAATTTTCATTTGACATTTTATCGAAAAATAAAATGATGAATATTTTTATATTTCAATTATACTTTTCATTTTAATCGTGAATGGCATACGTATAAATCAAATGAAAACTAAAAGTAATATTATGAACTGTAAAAAATATCGCTAAATATTTTTGAAAAGTATTAGAATTTGCTAAGAGAATTAAACACATTGCTATGTTGAACAATTAATTATCTTATTTAGTTTAGTAAATTATATTGACAATCGGTTATCCCTTTTGTACGTAACTAATAATTTATTAATCATTATATTTTTATAGCATCGCCTTATGTATTATATATGAATTTAGAGCTGCAAACTTTCAGGAGGAAATTTAATAATAAGTTCAGTAAAGAATAGGAAATAGTAATCAGACATAATCTAAGAAATTGAATTATAGTTTAATGATAAACTCTAATAAAGGGACAGAGAGAGAGAGAGAGAGAAATAATTTCGTTTCCATTCATCGTAATATTACATTCCTTGGAACCGAAATCATTCTGATACTATCTAATGCCATGAAGTTTCAGATAATTTCGGTTATTAGCTTTGAATCAAGGTCTGCAGTTCCCTTTGCAATTCAATTTGTATATCAAACCAGAAGATACGACTACAGCTGATTTGATTTTATTAGAAAAAGAGATATAAAACTACACGAATTGGAAAATGGTGGGAATTCATCATATTTATTGGTCATCACTAATGTATGGATCTATGTATGTATGAACTGATGCAGAAAGAGAAAATTAATGTCATGCATGGTACGAAAAGCATAATGATACACGCTCTCTTTCAATGTAAATGGATATACTAATCTTCCTTACACGATATTTCTTACCAATTTGTAGTAAAATTTATAAAACTCTGGACAGAATTAGTAGAAAAGAGATAGGATAGCTTATTAAATAAATATATAAACATTTATGTCGGGATAATTCTACGTATTACTTTTATAATAATTTAATAAAAAGAAAAGAAAATGGGTAAATATTTTGAAAACTTAAAATTCTGGAATTTTGTAATCCGTTCTTGAAACTCAAGATAAGTTATTCAAATAGCATTTGAGCATAAATGGCATTAAAAATATGAATTGCTAATTTTTTCAGAAATCCTTTATTTTCTCCAAGTCCATTTCCTGATAAATAATATCTTGTAACATTTTATGAGAATATTCATTTAGAAATAATTTGGAATAAAATGTGAGATAAATGCAAAAGAAATATGTTTCTTACGTTTAATGAGAGAAATTAAAATGTTCTATATATAGTTACATCTATTCATGTTTCGCAAATAAAATATCGATGAGCAAATGCAGTTAAAATTTGATTTAGATTATTTTCATTAAAAACAATTATTTCTATGATACTACAATATTCACTCAGAATGTGAAACTATTTCAGCTATAATTTCCTTATATTTATATGAGTTATATGTTATATAGGAGGAAACTGAAAGTTTTAACAAAACGATTATTGAAATAATTAACAAGTTGATTAGTTATAAAAAGTAAATTTTCTGTTTATCAATTTTATGTGAAAAGGGGCTTACATTCATTTCCTAAGGATATACAGAAAGTATATGGAACTGATTGTACGTCACCTTTAAATACGATGTCGAAAAAATATGATATTTTACAGGAATTTTTTCTAATATTAATTTCAATGAGAATAACTTCTGATTGAGTTTAGATATATTTCCTGATACGTGTATATTTCCAAATATTCATGAATGATATGATGTACACACATTCAGTTGATATCTTTAGAGTGTCTGCTATTTCATTCAATATCAATTTACAGGTGATTCAAATTCATTTCATTTATTTTTATGTTTTCGTCATACAACCTCTTTTTGAGCGTTCACCGTCAAAATTAATGCATCATTCACCACGTCTAAAATTAGCACCAATCCTTGATAGTTGATTTTCCTGGGGCAGTGTCAACGGCTATCAAGCAAGTTTGCTTCAACTGTATTTTTCCCGTTCAAAAAGCAATATTTATCAACACGCGAAATTCCTTTCATTTCATTTTTCAAATAGACAAATTGCTTCCTCAAAATCTTATAATTCACAATAATGATCCGACAGCTGTCAAGATTTATACACGCATCTTTTTGAGGTTAGGCAATTAAAAAAAACATACCGATTTAATTCTATGTAATTATTGTCAGGTCGATTTTTAATTGGCCTGTTATATAGGAGAACTGAAATTTAAGTAACGAATTATTGAAATAATTAATAAGTTGATTAAGTTATAAATCAGTTAATTTTCTGTTATCAATTTTGTGTGAAATAAAGTTGCTTATTCATTTCTGGATATATATGAAAGTATATGGAACTGTTTACGTCACCGTAAATACGATGTGTAAAACATGACATTTTACAGGAATTTTTTTTGTCTAATATTCAATTTTTCAATATGAAGTAGCTTCTGTAATTTGAGTTTAGATGCTCTTTCCTAAATACATTTGTGCACAGATAATTTTGAGCAAATTTATTTTCAGATGTTAACCAACTTAAGTGATTAATAAATGTAATCAAAAATACATTTTCGTCAAACGGTTTACATATATATGTTATGCTTTTCAACAAATATTTTGATAATTACAATTCAGGTTACTGAATCTACTTTAGTCTTAAGGTTTTCTTTTGAGAAAAAACTTAAACGTATATACATTGTTTATTTTATTGCCTGATATTATAAGAGATTTTAAATTAAAAGCCTTATGTCATGTAATTATGACAATATAGTTTGAAATCAGTTACAGTTTTAAATGAATTTTAGATGTCTATCACTATTCTACAAAAAATATACTCCTAAAACACTTTTATAACAATTGTATTTTCGGAACTATTTTCATTCTCATACTATAACTTTTTACCTTAATTTTCTTTGATTAAGCTTTAATTTTCGATAGTATTAAACCACTTTAATAACACATTTGCTTAAAAATATCGAGCAGTAAGCACAGTTAAAAGAAATAAAAATAAATGAGAAAATAAATATAAAGATATATTTTTCTTGTGAAACATAAGGTACAGAACAGAAGGTTAGAGTGATATTAAATATAACAGAAATGTACTCCTATAAATTGAATTTAGATTCTTCAATACAAAATCTTTACTTCAAATTTTTTTACCAAAAAATACTTCAAAAATGAAAATCTTCTCTACGTACGATAACATACGGTTCTTTTCTTTACGTAAAATTACGTTAAAAATGTTGTAGAAAAATAATATTTAATGGTTAAGAAAATTTAATTTTCTGGGTTACATCCTAACAACAAATTTGATTTAAATCTTTTGAAAAAATATATATTCTGTTTCTCCTTAAATAATGAAATTTTATTAAGAAAATAAAGATTAACCTAGGAAGAAATGGGGAATGCCAATAAATTTAATGAACACATTTACACAGTTATAAAGGAACTAACTTAATCTCATGAGAATTAGAGGAATTTTAAACCATAAATAATATCTACAGATGGAATAAAAATATTCAAAATGCATAATTTTTATTGATAAATAATTTTTAATAAACTTTCTTTTTTCAATGCTGTTTTCATTCATTTAGCTGAACATTATTGAAATTTGAATTAAATTCTTTGCTTAATATTACCATAAATAACTACGACATTATATTATTTTTACTGAAAATTACAATGAACTATGTTTAAAAAATGCTTTTCTACCCGAAATGTTATTTACAGATAGCATCAAATAAGTTATTTTTGCTTTGTTATCAACAGAAGAAAATAGATATTACAAATAAATAGGTTTTTCAAAACTCACAATGATTAAAATTGAATTAAATTAGTAAATATTCAGAATGCTTGAAACTTTTATAACAAGGTTTCAAAATTAAAAAAAAAATTATTATAGTTATAACTGTCAAAAATAATAATTTTTTTCATTTTGGAAGGAAACATAAATACTTTTCATTAATTTTTTACCAATATGAGATATTTTGTAACAAAATACTTGTTCTGACCATTCGATTCAGAATTTTTTTTGAATCTGTATTTTGTTTTACGTATTATAAGATTTCTGAAAATTTCTTTCTATAAGCAAATAAAATGGTTTATTTTTTTTTAATATCATTTGTTTAGATGACAATACTCAGGTATGGAAGCTGTGGAGTTAAGAGATTTAATTTTACAAAAATAACTATACAACAAACTGACATAAATAATCGTTTCAATTTTAATAAATTTTTTATATCATAATATAACAGTTACAATTATGAACTTTCATGAATCTAAAATCTTATATTTTTATAAATATGTATCTCATAAATTTATATGTTTGTGTATATAGACGCCGGCAAATATTATTGTAGCTATATGCATATATCATTTCAAAGGTTTATTCATTTTAATTTTATTTCTAAATAAATTAAATAAATAAAAAAAAAATCAAATTTGTAAAGCAATTGCATGAAAATACTTATCGTTTGTATTTTTAAAACATATAATATAATTAAAAGCAAATTTTAAGCCATGTTAAATTTAAATTAGCTCAATTCTTCAATTAAAGTATATTTGTAAATTGTGCTTAAATTCCAAAATTTTGTTTTTTTTTTTCTTAATCTTAACTAAATTATCTATAAAGAGACTTATAATTTTTCCTCAGTTCAAATATTTGTAAGTGATTTTCATAGCCATGAGATTTTTGGTCTCAAAATCTTTGACAGCTTAGAGATTCAAAATAAACGATTTGCTTGAATCTATACCTAAATATTTTTACTACTATCAATGATTATAATTTAAAATACGGTGAAATCTGGATAAGAATAATTTTGATCTTGAATTAATGTATTTTTCTTATCCTTTTAAGGTTTTCATTAAAAGAATAAATTAAAATTAAAAGTAAATCAAAATATATATAATTTAGGTATTTAATAACATTTCAAAATATTTACTTATAAGGTTGCAATCAAATAGAAATTATACACAAATATAGTTAAGATAAGCTAGTAATCTACAACCAATAATTTATATTTTAATTAGTAATAGTTCTTCATTCCTTGAGGAATTCGGATTTGATAGTCAAAAATTGTTTTCAGTGACATGCTATATGATTTGCAGTTTAAATTTAAGTTATTCCTCATTATTCTAGCAATCCACTTTTAGAAATGATAACAAAGAAGATTCTAAAAGGAAAGTTCCTCAGTTTTGGAAGCTTATCGGTGAATTGTCGAAAGGGTGACAGGTATGAATAATATAGAATTCTGAAAGCAATGATGAAAGGTTCAGTGGAAAATTCCGTCCCATGGTAACAGCCCTCTTTTACAGTACCAGTTATTCGTCGAATGCCGTGAGTTCAAATATTATCGTAAGAGAGAGTTTACTGCCCGTGTCCATAGTATATGTATGGTTATGGATTGTTTTTCCCTTTTCACTGATTTCTATTGAAATGAAGCGATACGTGTTGTCAGGAACTATGATGGTAATATTTGTATTACAAAATTCAAAACTGCTAGAAGAAAAATTTTAAATAAAGTTTAGTGGCGCATCACTTTTCATGAAATTTCTTTTTTGAAAGTTTAAAATTGAACAGAAAGAAACATAAACATATCCTTTGAAAGACATATAGATAAGCAGATCTTCTTAGACATTTTTTATTTAATCCTCTTGTAGTTATTTAAAATTGTTTTGAATTGAGAATTTTCTGTTTTAAATTTCGTTTTTTAATTTAAAAGACACAACAGATATGTTATTTGATTCTGTGGAGACATTCAGTAGCATTTAGTTATTATTTTTATAAATCATTTTAAAAACAATACAAAAAAATCAAACTAAATATTTCAAATCTAAAGTTGCCTAAAGATATTATTTAAACTCATGTATTTTATATATTCGATGCAGAAAAAAAATAGTGGGGCGATATAAAGATTCTAAAACATTAAATATCCTTCGACATGTTAGATTATACATTCTGATAATGCACTATGGAATACGCTTTGTTGTCCTTTAATCTTCGTTTTAAATATGCTTTGCAAAGAAAAATTACTCTTCAAAACATTGTGAATAAATGGAATAATTCAAATCAAAAAATCTCTCCTTTCCTTGCTTTACTTTCTTTTTTTAAAATAAATTATTTGATCTTTAAGTACTAATTAGGAGAAAATTACTTCCAAATTAAAAAGAAAATATTTGCTCAAAAACTATCAACTAATTTCTTTGAAAACAAATCTCTTGTGCCGATAACTTAGAGCTAAGCTTTAGACACTACTCACTTTAAAAATGTTAATGCATTTATAATTTCAACTCCACCAAAGTGGAATGGAATCCAAATAAATGTTTTAGACACAGATAATACAGATTGTTCAGTTAAATTGCTTTGTATCTATTATGAAATGTTTGCGCCTTGAATTCAAAGAAAAACAAATAGAAAAATAGCTGAATTAGAAGAGTTTTGTGTAACCATTACAATTAATATTTTATGTCTTATCAATTGTATTTTATAAATGTAGAATTTCATTTGGTCTAATATTCATATATGATCACGAAATGCATTATCTTAGAGCAATTAATTTATCAGTTTCAGGTGAAATAGAGTAATACGATGATTAGATTCAATTTGAAATTAAAATCAAGTGAAATTTACAAAATATGTTAATCTATGTCCATATACCTTATCTTAATTCAGATTTAAAATCTGCTAACTAATCTAATTAAAATGACAGTACTTATTTGACTAACATAGAAAATGCTTCAAATTTGGTGAAATTGCGTCTAATTCTTACACAGAATTAGGAACTCTTTAAATAACTGTTCAACAAATAATTTCGAAATGTTAGTTATAAAGCGTTACCTCATTACATAAAATTATTTTGAAATAACAGAGCTATTCTTGTACATAACATGATATTTTCGTTTTGTTTCAAAATCAAGTTTGTAAGTTCTTAAATAACCAAAGAAATTGTGACATTGGTTTTTTTACTCTTCAACTAATGTTTTGGTCTTTTTTTTTTGTTTTGTTTGAATTCAAAATTCCTTCCAATAAATAAACATGACTTATTTTCTTGGTTTAAATCATTGAATTAGTTGATTCGCTTTGCTTATATATATATATACTTATATATATATATATATATATATATCTTTCTCATATATATATACATATATATATATATATATATATATCTCTCTTGAAAGGCATTTCCTCTTTCTCAAGTTTAGTAGAGAATTCGAAAGTTAGATGAGCGAAGATTTACATACACTCTGCTTTTATTCAAAAAAAAAAATAAATCAATCAATGTTGGTGCAAAAGTAATCACATAAGTGATAAAAAGATGGTTTAGAAGTTTGATATTGACTTTCGAATCTGGATAATGGGTACCAGATAGTAAATATTTATAACATGAAGCGTTAGTTTTCGGCATGGGTAAAATTAGAATCCATTCTCGGTTTGAAATGTTTGTGTTATTTATTTTTTTTATCTCTCAAAATAGAATTCTCGTTGATGCTATAATAGTTTTATTTCTTTGATTGTGTCGAATCATGAGCATTAAATAGTTATTTATGATGAAATGGAAGATAGAAGGCAGTAAGGACCCTACAAGATTACGCCCCTTTTTTGTTTTTTTATTGTTGTGTAAAAATACTTTTTTAGTAAAACGCATAAATTAATGCCATTTACAAAACACTAGAAATATGTAAAAGTATTATTATAAATATTGAAAAAAAAATTAAAAGGGGTGATTCATTAATCTGGGAGTATATATAAATCTTATTAAATAATGCAAAGAGATTTAAAGACATTATTAAGGGTTCCTTTTAAATTCTAGTTCAGTTGTTTTTTTTGCGGTTGTTTTATAAGAAAAATACAGTTTTATTGTGATATGATATAAAGGTATTTAAATTCTTTTTGATAAATATTTTAACATGCGATTATATATTATTGACCTTATTCCATTGATATATGATCAATTTTATTTCATTTGAGTAAATTTAGTTATATTCAAAATTTTATAATTTCAAATAAATACTTTAATTTGAGATTTCATGTAATGTATTTTAGTGTAGTTAAATTTTTTTGGTTTTCCATAAATTTAGGTACCAAGTATTTTAAAATTTTACACGATATTTTTGTTTGTATTCTTTTTATAGATTTCCAAAAAAAAAAAAATTAAAATTGTACATAAGCTTACTCTACTTTTGAAATGTGCTTATTTTTTTATATTTCTGCACATATATATAATACATTCCCTCTCATCTTGTCCTCCTTACAAATTCATAATTTTGCTCCATTCATTTTTTTATATTTCATGATTTTTGCTTATATTACATTTATCTGAAAATGTGTAATAAATGTTCCTGAAAGTGATCGGGTTTTTAATATGGGTCTTTCAAATAACATCATACGAAGTGATTATTATGGTGTGATAATTTTACAAACAAGTGGGTAAAATTTTTTTCATTACTTCAAATGCTCTTTTAATTTATTGAATCTTTTTTACATTTCTTTTTTTTTTTTAAGGAAAGATTATTAAATCTATTCATCTTAAAAAAAAGCAAAGAGAAGGATTTTGATTCCAAAGTCGTCTTCTTTTCTATATTCTATGAATACTGATACGTTATGAGAATGATTACAAAAGAAAAAAGAATTGCATCTTATGTTGTCTGTGATACGTATTAGCAATATCTGATTATAAAACTGATAAAGCTTCTATTCATCTCTTGCATCTTCAAATAAATCCTATTTTGTTGACTATCGACATTGTACTTCTAACTCAGTTATTGTTGCAGAAATATGTTAGATGCCAATGATATAAGAATATTGCCCGGAAATTCTCATTTATCAGGTGTAGATCATTTTATTCACTGCAGAAATACGAAGAATTGAGATGGTATGAAATAAATCTTACGTCAGAGCAATGTTATGAAACGAATAAAAACAACATTCACAAAATGTTGTTTGTTCCCTCTCTCCCCATTCATGTGACCAATTTTACAGAAGAATTTTGCTGTCTACAGACATTTTTAAAAAAGGCAAAAGCCAAAGCTACTTATATTACTGAAAAAGAATCGTTGGGATTTCTTCAAAATCTAATATACAATACCCTAATATTTCGTTTGTAAGCTTCTCAAACACTACGAAACTGGAATTGTATGTGTGTTTCCTATTGAACAATAACTATTTACAAAATGTACACAAAGTGAAAGAACTATCATATAATTATTTGATACAGCTTTCAAATTCTAAACATAAACAAAACCACAATTAATTCAACAAAGAAAAGTTAGAGACATAGTCAAGGATCAACTACTAAACATAAATTCAAAATTCTAGAGTAAAGTTTGCATGGATGAAATAACTGGCTCCATTCACTGTAATTTCATTACCACCGATAGAGACAACAGTTTTTGGCACTTTTCAATGCAAACTAAGTGTGTGTGCATAAACATTGATGGTTAATGGCGGAACTTGGTTCAAAATACTGGTGTTTAAAATTAAAGAGAATTTGCATGTTTTTTTGTCCGAATTTCATATAAAAAATTGAATGAATTAACAAAAAAATACTGCTGAAACAAAAGATGCAAATCTTGTATCTCGAATATGGAAGCGTATGTGGACGAGACTGATCTAGAAAAAATAAATTTATATAAATGTATTATTGGTATATTTCATTCACTACTTTATTTCATGTTCTTGAACTTTTGCAGCAATCTAAGCAATTAAAATTCAAACAGTAAAATGAATAAGCACCAACATTCCGATGAGTAGAACAGAGTGGTGAATAGTGGAGTGAGCTAGAAGCAGGCCAGTCTCAAGTCAGATTTGCAGAGAATTGATTTAACGTCAGCGTCATGCACAGCCAATGGAAACAGTTTCAGGATACCGGATCCGTCTATGAAGAGCCCTAAGTAGGGTTTCCAAAAGAACCCGATAGCCAGAGAAGTTCTGGTTAATTTGTCCCAGTATATGAGCGTAACAGGAGGCTACAATTCTTTGAGTCTCTCATGGGTTGAATGCCACAGGAGCCCGAGTTTCAAGATGACTGTTTCAAGAAGACTTCATAATAATAAGGGCTGTTTGCAAGAAGACCCTATTGTTTGCGCCTCAGTTCTGCGAACATGAGAGTCATTAAAATTGTGCGAATATAATGTGGTTGGAGCATGGATCAATGGGGAGACCGTTCTTTTCACTGATGAGTCCCATTTAAAGTTTAACCAGAGATGCTCACTGTACTTTCCTGGAAAAAATCTAAGAACCTCTACCTTGCCATCAATATCCGAGAAATCGATCATCAAGGCAGCGGAGGCTTGATGGCCGGTCAAACATCATGTTGGATGGCCGCACACTACCTCCGTATCTTTTGAAAGAGATACTGTGACTGCTAAGAGTTATAGGAATTAGTTCTTGGAACCTATGTTCGCCTTTTGAAGGGTTCATTTGGTCCTGATTTCCTTTTAAGTGATGACAACGTGAGACCACATAGGCTCATCCTGGTCGGCAGTTTCTGAAACATGCCGGGAAGGCTTTGAGAGGACTGAATTCTCGGAGAGAACCATACAGACCAAAAACGGGTTAACGAGTAAGACCAATTTTAGAAACACCCTTATTTTTATAAATTTACGGTGCGAGACCGCAACATAGAGTCATATCTCCATTAACTTTTTTTTTACAACGTTTTATGTATTTCACTTGGTGCATTGGTATTGTATCAGTGTGTCATCATATATTTGATCGTTAATTTAACCAACTTCCCATCAAGCAGCTCTGAAACTGCTGTGTCCTTCTTGCTCGCTATGTGCAATATTTAGATATCTGCGACAAGTTTAATTAGTATTTCAATATTTTTTTTAACAACTTTGCAACCATTTAAAACATTGTTTTTTAAGACTTTTATCTCAGTATTTTCTATTCTGCAACTTCTTTGTTTCATATAAAACACGATGAGCGTTTGCACGATCATGAGTGCATTATAACTGTTGATAGGGATTTTTTTTGTATTATATCAACCTGTATGCAAACCAAATTTCGTAAAAAATCTGTCAATAGTTCTGTTGATAATCGACCAAATCGGAAAATTCTCTTGTTTTAGACATGAGGTGTAATTATTTAGCGGTGGAGTATTCACTTCTGTCGCTTTATCAAATGAAACGTCCAGCCTTGAGCGGCGTTACTGCACGGTTACATTACTAATCCACCAACAATGGAATTTTCAATGAAAAAGAGTTAGATTTTAGCGGCATTGTTTTATTTTGTCGCACTTAGAAGCGATTCAGGGTCTGTGCCGATGGACTTCATAATTTTTTGAGTCACGGTCTAGTGACAAGGCTCCTTCCTCTTCAAATTTCCACGCCATCAGGAGGACTTGGAGCACCAACTGATTTTAATGTGCATCAGCCTCTACGATACAGTGGGGTTGAAATATCACGCTTGAACCCAAGGCTCGATTGAAACAATGCTGACCATAAGTTCCTGTCATACGATACTAAGCTACAGGGAATCATTACCACCAGTGGAAATACGAAAAGAAACTTAGAGAAATGTGTTATGTAAATATATAATTAAAACAAATGTACTGGCAATTGTGAGATATATAAAAAAAATCATAAGTTTTTTTTTTTACTCAGACCATAGTGATTTTAAACTTACCGTTTTCTACCTCTAGGCCAAGAAAACCTTGACAAACCTGAACTGTACAGACTGTCTTTTAAGAGAACTATGGGTCGATAAAATATAATGTGCTCACATCCTTCTGATATGGCGTGACTAGGTATTTCTTCATCATTTACTTATAAATTTGGAGGTATATTTAATTTCGCAGCTCTGGAAAAAAAAAATGTAGAAGGTTTTTTGCATAATCAAGAATGTTTTCTCAAGTGCAGGCGATGTTAACTTAATGAGGAATATTCATTGGCTCACTTAGTTAAGAAAACTTTTGGAAGGTGAAAATTTCGAGGAAAAGGATTAAATTGTCAAATGGCTTTCTGGATGGCATTTGTTTCAGTGGTCCACAAATACTAAAATTGAAGACTGTGAAGGGAGTTAGTAAATGGACTCTATACAGTTGCGAGATTCCTAACGCTGGAAAGCTTCTTAAAATATACTTATGGGCTTCGAAATCCTAGGAGATGTAAGTGATGAACAAGAAGAAACATTCCTTCAGGATATAAACAATGTAACAAAAGGACATCGAGAGAGCAGGATCTCTATTAGATGGATGTATTTGTTTATTTATCTTCCCTATGAGGAAATGAAACACCTCTATATAATATATAGAAGATAAAGTGCTGTATATAGAAATGTCCTTAAAAATTCCTTCTTGTGTTTTTATTGAAGACAAAGATAATCTTACTATCAAATTTAATACACAACTGTAGTTAACTTCTAAACTTATGTGGCTGTAAAATTACATACAAACAAATATTTTTTCTTTGAAACAAAATTTGAAATATAGACAATGTAGTTTGTTTTGTAATCCAGTTTTTAATTTTATTTAAATATCACTGCATTTTATAGCAACTTCTCAAACATATATTTTCATTTCATTTCTTTTAATGCACCTTCTAGAAAAAACTCATTTTACTTTGATACAGAAAAGTATTTGATGTTACAAATTTGTAATGATCATTTTCGTATTCAACGTAAGTAAATTAGAAAAGAAACAGCCAAAAACAACCATCTTTACAAAATAAGTTAAACTGTTGGTTAAATGTAATAATAGGTTGTTTTGTGTTAGATATGTTCCTTTTATATTTGTTCAATGTTATTCTAGTATGAGTTAGATTTTAAGAGAAGGTTATAAATTTTTATAATAACCGATTGATCATGATTATTTTGAAATATTTTGTGTGTATAATAATACAAATTCCTTACATATATTCAAAAATGAAAATGTTTTATTACAAATTCATTTTACAACAAGTCACTAGAGAAATACGAAAAGTACAATGAATAGATATGTTCCTCGTTCAGCATTTAAATCGATGAGTTATCTGTATTTTAACTTCTACGCATGCACTTGTACACCCGCAGACACTTTATTGAAACTAAACATAAAGAATTAAAAATTAGGCAAATAATAAAATGTAACACTCATATATATAAGGAAAATTTGTATTCACTACCTTATTTAAAATACTTTTCTGACGTCTACAAACTATGAAGGATAGTATAAACATTTCTGAGGAAGTATGCGCCATTTCTGATAATATGATGAAAGATGAAAACCTGTATTCAGAAAAAAAAGAGTTTCAGTAATAGATCAGGAGTAAGAGTGAAAAAAAAAATGGTAAGCTACATTCTACTACAAACAGATTAATGACTGTGACATCATCAAATTCCCCATCTTGCATAGCAAGAAGATTTTGGAGGAATATCTCGGCATATCGCGATAAATGAATATATATCACTTTCGTCGTCGCTTTTCTTTTTAGGCTCCTTTAACCGTAGAGCCACATTTCTGCTCAGATTATTAACGTGTTTCAAATGGAAAGGCTGGCACTCATGAAAAGATCAGGGGAAAGTGGAAGAAAATAGAAAAGTTCCAGATCATTTTTTTTTGAAAGTTAATATTAGTTAAAAGCCAAGGCGAGTTTGGGACATTTTGCAACTCAAAAGAAAAATGATGTTGAAAACTGAATGATTTTTTTTTAAAATTTATCATTATAGGGTTGTAATGGTAACGAATGTGTTAAATGAATTTTAGTAATGGAGTGGTCAATTTATTGAGAATTAAACTGTTTAAATGAAAATTGCCATTTCAGATGCCAAAAGAAACATTAAAACTCATAGAATATTACTTCATTGAACTATAATTTTGAAATTAGTAATGAAGGTATGAATTGAACACTGTATCATTATATTTGTTCTCTGTCTTAATAATAAATTTAATAATCATTTTATTACACTAAATTAATAAATCAATTTATTACAAATAACACAAAATTATTTTTTTTTCACAAATATAAATTTCTTTATATGCTACAATATTTACAAATCAATACATACGGGGAAGGAATATTGTTGTATATGTTCTTCTTGGCATATGTTTTCATTAAAATGTTTTAACAACACTTGTAAAGTATATATATATATATATATATATATATATATATATATATATATATATATATATATATATATATACTTTCTCTTATAATATATATATAACAAGGTCCAATTGAAAATCCCCGGCCTGGCACATAAGATCAGCGCTATAGACTTAAATTCATATTTTTTTAATTTAGCCTAACCCCTCAAAAGATGCGTCCTGCTCGAGATTTGACAGCTTCAATGGATCAGTTTGTGAATTATAGCATTTTGGTGAAACAACTTTGGTTATTGTGGAAAAAATGGATAAAAGGAATTTCGCGTGTTGATAAAAAATATTGGCTTTTTTTGAAGGGAAAAAAAAGGAAGCAAAAACTTGGCAGTGATGCCGAGTTTCCGGACACTACTTAGGAAAATCAACCATCAAAGTTGGTGGCATGCTAAGTTTAGACGTGTGGTAAAATGAGCGCCGAAGACGGTGCAGTGGACGACCAAAAAGAGGTTGTTACCGACGAAAACATTAAAAATCCACAAAATGATTTTGATGGCCGATCAGTGAAATTGAATGAAATAACAGGCCTCTAAAGATATATATATATATATATATATATACTATATATATATATATATATATATATATATATATTAATATCACCTTCTGTAACTTCTAAATGTTTGAATGATTCATTCATTTTCATGAGCAGTCAAGGTCTGGCATTTAAAACATAATAAAAGCTTCTTTTCTCAATTTATTTAATAAATTGAGAGAAAACAATATTTCATTCTGGATCAAGGCAAGAAATTAATGTAAATAGCTCTCATCCATTTGAATAATAAAATTGTTGCTTTAAAAACTATTTTACAATTCGTTTTAAATTTATCTTCCATTCATAACAATGAGTGCGGCATTTTCTATCCCACCAATCAAACTACAAGGAAAAAAAGAATACCTAATACTTAGCCCGATGTGGAGTTCCTCTCTCTTTTCAGTTGTCTATAAGTATGTCTTGGACCCTGCAAAAGTATGTATTTGAAAGCCGCCTCTAATGTCAACATTAATTGTCGACCCCAAAGCGGAGGCTGGAGTTAGAGCCACAAGGTGGCAGCACGTTCTAGTCAACAGCCAATCTAATGTCTCCCTTTGAATATACCCCCATCGTCAATTATTTCCAAAACTAATACTATAAAATAATATTCATTTCTCAATAGACATAAATCAGAACAAATACTGTAAGCTTGTGACCATAGCACATGCACAAAATTGGCTCTCGATCTCAATTGAGATTGACAATAACGTAACTGAAAACAAACGACGTAACCATTCCTACGACACTCCATGCAATAAAAAATATGTCAATCTGTAAAATGTTGGGGAAAACCTTGTATTAAAATATCGCTAGGAATATCCCTCTGCAAGTTTCCTTCTCCAAAACAGAGTTTGTGCAGCTGCTCAGCTCTCCACGAGGTCGAATTTGGCAATGACAGTCCCCTACAATAACTGGTCTGGGACCGAATTACTTTTCCAGCTGTCTCGAGGCAATTTTCTGTCTGGATCACAGGCAGACAATAGAAATTGGACCACAATTTCAACATTAACAACCGACAGCCAGGAAACCGTTGTAGAAATTTATATCGTAGATATCATTTTCATAGATTATAATATCCACATTTCTATTTAAGGTAAAAAGAAATGCTGATTTCTATAAGAAAAAACTTTCTAGTAGTATAATTTATTATTTTATGGTCTGTGACTGAAGTATAATTTTACCGTTCTGAAGTCTTTTCAGAGAAGTAAAGTTTTCAATTGCTAACGCAGCTATTTGTGGAATTAGCCCTGATCGATCAATTTGGTTGTTAACACAAATTTCATTTACTATCAATGTCCCTCTCTTCCCGGTCTCAGAAGCCGATATCTTCACTCCCTGTGTTGGGGTTGAATGAAGACTTAACAATACTCTAGATTTCTCCCTAGACTTTGTGTATTTCTTAATAAAATAGGAGAATACTCTTAGCTTTTAACAGATACCCTTAATATTCCTTTGTACAATTTAAAGAGAGCCCATTTCCGCTTAAAGAGGTCCGTTTGTGTTACCCTTCAAGGTAAGGCATTCAGTAGCCATTCTTCAAACTACAATGCCGGGCCAACATGACATGTTACACCATTCTGAATAGTCTCTAATTTAAATTTTTCCTTGGTGATCCAAGATCAACAAATCAGCGCATTAATTCAACATGAATGAGACAAGGTTATTGGAATTGACGCACCACAGGAAGTATCTTAGATAGAACAAAAATTGAGGATTAACTGACGAGATATATTGCGGGATGTAAGAAATACTTCGAAACCAACACATTCCTAAAGCCTAAATTGCAGCCAAAGTATATTTCAACAGAGACAAACAGGCTCGAAACATAGAGTATATAAAAAAGTTATCTTTATAATACTGTACAAATAATCATTATATTTTTGGAGAATCTATACATCAACTTTGAAAATACATGTAACTAAACATGTAGAAACAATTCTTAATACAATACCATTAATCTGTTTATATATCTAAAAGTATATAATTTATCTTCGAAATAAAACACTAACATCGAATATTTAATCATCCTTGATTTAATACTTTGCAATTATATATCTAATAATTAGTTTCCTCTTATTAAAAAATGAAAAACTAAACACACACACTTTCCTATCAACTATTTTTACTCAGCATTTTGAGGATCTGGTTGCTAAGACAAATAAAAGCCCAAATACGAAACCAAAAAGAATATGATGAAAGATATATATATATATATATATATATATATATGTCTACTACACACACTTTACACATATATATATATATATATATATATATATACCATCGAAAAAAAAGGTTTGATATTTTGCGGTTATAATCAATAACATATATTTATATTCTGAAAACATTATATAAAATACAAGATTTTACCAACGGAAAAAACAGAGCAAGCAAAATTAAGAATTCTTAAAAAAAGTTGACAGTGATAGGATGGATGATAAAAGAATCTTGTCAATAGGTTGAAGAAAATTTTTTGTTAGCAAGGAATAATTTGTTATGTTTATTGCTTATACAATAGATAAGTGGAATATGCATATGTTGTGAGAGATCGTTTCTATCAGAAGCAGTTCCTTCACGGAAGCTTCTTTTTTTTATTACTTAACTTATTATTTATTTGAACTTTCTTATTGTAAAGTTCAAATAAATGATAGCTAATAAGTCATAAACCAAATCGAGGATAATTCAGAAAATACAACACAGTTAGTTAATAATTTTCACAGAATATTTATCGCCATTCTCTCTCAATCCCTCTTACCTAGCTTAAATCTTATCTCATAGATATGAACTGTGAAGTGCCACCAATTCACTCAAAACGAACGAGACATATCTTGATATAACAATTCGATTCATTAATCTTCAGAGTACTTCTAACCAAATTTTACTACAAACGATTAATTACAATAAAAAATGCTTCACTTTTACAAAATATCTATCATCTGTCATATCAGCTTTCTCCCTTCTCCAATCCATTCAGTTCTATTTCCTTTGCTATATCACCATCCCCATCCAGTTCGTTATATATTTATCCTCATCGAATTTCTAATAAAAGCTTCAATTGTGAGGAGTTTGGTGTTACTGCCTTTAGTAAAATTTCCAAAAAATTTCCAAATTAATGAAAAGAAAACCTCAAATAGTACAATGTCGTATCAATAATGTTTTGGAAGCAAAATGGTTAAAAAACCAACACATCTTAAAAGACTTTGTTATACTTTTGTTCCCAAATTGTGAGTGTTTTGCCACTATATATATATATATATATATATATACCCATAATTTACAATAAATAAACGAGATCTTTTAGAGTTTGACAGAAAAAAATTTACAAACATTTTAAATTATATTTATATTAGCGAAAATATTCAAGATGAAGCATGAACATTTATTCGGTACTTATGCAACAATTTATAAAGGCTACAAAGAATAACTTGAATTATTCGGTTTCAAAATATATCAGTTACACAATCCAATGATAACATATGTTGCTGGTTATTCAAAAATCCTCAATGCAAAGTCAGTCTTGTGTCAATAAATATAACTATGGCAACAAACGCGATCATCGAGCTCTCTTCTTCGCCTAAACTACCGTAGGTATAATAAAACAAATACTAAAAAATCTCCATTCATGGACAATTCTACATCTGCAACGCAAAAGCAATATGGTTAAAACATCTACCGGCCTTACTTCTGCCTCCAAGCAGAGAACACTGGAGCCTACATCTGCTCACTCTATCACCACTACATGCTCTAAAATATATTCTTCCTACCTTTAAACTAATATCTCAATTCCCCACTATACCCCCCCAAATCCAGTATATAAACAAACCACCATTTTAAATACGGTATGATTGAATGCTGTCGAAGCTGGATTGTTGAATTGTTTTCGTGATTTGTGTTTAAGAAAATTGAATGGACGATCAAATTTAAAGGAATATTTTTTATAATCGGAAAATTAATTTATTAATAACAAAGTCTTAATTCTGACAATTTGGGTGTAATGTTATTTCCAAGAAATCATCTTGAGAGAAGATCGAAATAGTATGACTTTTCATGATTTGGTCATCTGGGGTGTTGATTGTTAAATATTGGCTGTGTTAATGCATCCAGAGACACAGTGGTTTCAATTTTACCAAAGTCATTTGATTTTACTTTTCCTGCCATCTTTAATATAAACAGAAATTTCTTCTTATTATCATTATATGGATTATAAAAAAATTAAGGTGTTCCTAGTTTTAAGAGGAAAATACATGTTGTATTTTTTTAAAACTGAAAACTTTGCATATTATTAGTATAATAACAAAAGAGGCCTTTAATTTGATTAAATGTTTTATCCTGATTAAATCGTACAATTTTAAAACTTAATTTTAAGCGCAAGTGTTATTAATATTAAATTGCTTAAATTATTAATTAGTGCTGAATGTTCAGTAAATATATATTTTTAATAATGTTATGAGTAAGATTATAATTGTTATATCAGTTCAACCACTAGAATTTAAATGGAATGAGCAAAAGCTGATATGCACTTAAAATACAACTCTATCTTGTCACAGAATTGGTCAAAAGAAAAAAATACTAACTGAAATAAAATGTTATAGAAACATGAATGTTGCTTATTTTGTAGGTTGAGACTGCTCAATATAAAATATTTAATGTTATAAGAATTTGATATATTTAATTTGAGTTCTCTTTAATTACAATTACTTACATTTGAGAAAAAAGAAAATATGAGCTTTCAAAACTTCCATAGAATAGGCAGCTAAGTTCTCAAAGCTAAAATTCTACTGTCGAAACACAACTTGCTGCCAGAATAAATTTTCTGGAGTTAAAGCTTAAGAAATGAATAATGCACGCACTAGGTTAACAGCACCTTAATAGCACAACCTCACCCGGTTTGGATTGGAAGAAGGCCAAAATGGAGCAGCTTGCAGGCAGTGACAAAATAGTTCATGAATTGTCTTCCCGCTATTACTGTATTGTACTTGTTAGTTAGTTAGGAATTGATTCAAAACAAATTGCCAACAAAGTTATGTGTCATCAGATTTGAAATCGTGATAGATTAGTTTGTGAATGTTTAGTACAAAATACATTGTGCGACACCACAAAACTTTTGTTTCATACTTTTTTGAAACAATATAAAATTATTATTAATGTTAACGTTTGAAGCGGGTCACATTTTTTTTTTAACTAAATTAGAGTTTCATTTATTTAATTTGCATTATAAAATACAAAGTTGTTTAGTAATAATTTTTGTCTAAACCGCCGATTCCCGTGAAAAGTACAGATTTGTTATCGACTTTAGGGAAGCTAGAATGTCACAGCCAATTATTTCAGTATCATTACATATGCTTGAGGTTTCGATAAGTGAAAGAGTGAACATCACTTCGTTTTAGATCTCTGCTTCTTTTAGTTAGTTGGTAAATTCTGCTAATAATCAAAAAAAAAAAAAAAAAAAAATCAGATATTTACACACCCATTATGCATTTTGGTTTATTCAACAGTGGTCCCTATTTACAATAGCAATCGGTATTTTTTGAAAATTGTCAGTAAATTTATTTGTATTTACGTGGATGACGTTATCACAGTATCGATGTCTTTTTCTCTAACACATTACAAATTTAAGAACAATTTTCGAACTATTATTACGAATGGAGCGAACATTCAACTTAAAAATGCCACTTAATGGAGGAGTCGTTCTTACATGAAATATACTTTGAATTGAAGATACATAGTGACCAACATTCACAATATCAACTTCGAAATACAATCTGATATACTGCAATGGAACTGAGTGTTTTACTGGTTTCATTGGCTGAAAACGGTGGACATCATATAGAGTAAGTAATAAGACAATGACAATTACTCCGCTTTTGGCCCCCCACTCAAAGTGAACTAAAACCCAATTTCATTTTCTGATACGATGTGCCTTGTTGTTGGGAGTGGATGGGCACTTCAACTAAAAGCACCACAACTGTCAAATAACGTGAAAAAAATCATTACTTTATTTGTGAATTTTTAAATAAAATTACGTATTCATTTACATTGAACAGTACACTTGGCTTAATACTCTTGCAACCTCCATAATAGTCTTCACTTTGAGTTACCAAAACATACTGGTTCCGGAACCCTTATACGTTTTATGACGTGTATATCATCTGATATTTGAATGTGATCAGATTTTCCCTTCTGACTTACTTTCCTTCTTTCTTCGTGCATATTTAAGTTGAATTTAAGACAATGCAACTT
>BMAW01111029.1:0-11412 GCA_019974015.1 Nephila pilipes | reverse complement strand
GCAAGAAGAGCACGTTCACTCAGCCAATTGGGATTCTTAAAATTGGTCTGAATGTCAGGAAATACTCTTTCAACCAATTCTCCTTTGGATGTCACCAAATTGCAGAAGTTATCAGGCAGTGAAATTTTCCCTGCGGTAAAATCTCCTGGCACCTTTCCGTTTCCAATATCCAACAATTGATTTGAGAAAATTTCAGCTGATCGATCCTTTTGCGACTGGACACGCATATTTGTAGTTAATTTCAAGGTCTTCACATGTCGCCACAAAGCAGTGTGTTTCAAAGAAGCATTTATTTTATCTGCTGGTGTTGATCAAGGAATTACAGGTAACGTTTGCCTGAAATCTCCTGCAAGCATTATTAACGCGATTCCAAATGGTCTAGTGTTTCCACGCAGATCTTGTAACGATCGATCAAGAGCTTCAAGCGATTTTCTGTGGGCCATAGTGCATTCATCCTAAACAATAAGTTTGCATTTCTGTAATACTTTTCCCATGCCTGATGCTCTGGAAATATTTGAATGTTCAATGGCAGTTTCAAAGCGGAATGAGCAGTTCTTCCTCCTGGTAACAATGTTGCAGCTATACCAGATGACACAAGAGCTAAGGCTATGTCATTTTGGGATCGTACTGCTGCCAGAATCAATTTGATTAGGAATGTTTTACCAGTTCCTCCAGGTGCATCTAAGATTTTTCCATTCCCACTATTGATAGTTTGCATGATTTGATCATAAATGCGCCCTCAACGGCTTACCTACTTTAGGTAAGTACGGGCTTCACGATCCCGAGGAACCTGAGTGATCTTTTCTCTCTTTTGAAGTTTACTGCCTTTATTAAATACGGGTGATTCGCCCCCGGGATACCCTAACGATCATTCTCTATATTCGACTATCCTGCTTGTCATAATTTTTCTTCTTTCATTTTCCTTTTTTCTTCGTCTAGATCATAGATTATTAAGCTTTTCCATATCATTTACCAGATGCATTTTGTTCACATTTACTTTGTTATATTTTCTTTATTCAATCTTTGTTGGTTTCCATTTTGTTTTTTTTTTTTTCTGTTGGCTTGCCAACCCGCATGTTTGCCGTGTGCGGCGTCCCGTAAGGAGGAAATTGGGATCCTGGGGCTACCTTTTGCGTTCCCATTGGCCTATGCATCGCTTTAGACGGGTGGCAGGAGTGAGCCCGCTTCTGTCAATCGGCTGGTGGTAAGTCTTTGTGGATGAATCCACAAAGAGACACTGCTGTAGGGCTAGTGCTGCAGATAAGGGGTACATCGAATTTTCTTGGTGGATCCTCGCCCTGATGCTACAGTGCTATATCCTGGATGACCTTCAGGTAAGTGCCGTGCCTGGCAATCGCCAGTTGTCCGGTAACTGCCTCCCTCGTTGGACTCCATGGTGGGTGGAGGCACTCCAGGATGAATATCTTTATCTTTCTATGGATCTTTCTTTTTCGTGCCTGGGTAAAGGCCTTATTTTACCCACAAATGTAAACATCGATGAGATAGCTAAACATTCCCGATTTTTGATTCTTTCCTTACCACACAATAAAATATCTAATCATTCTCCTTTCGCTATCCAAAAAGCTTTGCTAGGTATCGGTGGTGAACCGAAATCGGTGAAAAAACTAAAATCCGGTGATCTGTTAATAGAAACAAAGTCCGCTTTACAATCCAAATCGTTCTTGTCTGCAAAAACTTTTCTAGATTCTCCGTTAAATCTCTCCCCACAAATCTCTCAACTGCTGCCGAGGTGTAATTTCTGAACCTGACCTGTTGTGCGCATCCGAAGTGGAAATCCTCGATGGATTTTCCGATCAAGGTGTCACTCAGGTCAGAAGGATCATAATTAAAAAAGACGGTTCCACTTTCCCTACTACGTCATATTGGCCTTTTACACCACATTTGAATTTTAACTTTTTATCTTTTGTGCGTTATTTGTGTTTGTCTTGCGTTTTTAAGGCTGTTACTTTTGAATAGTTTTTAACAAGTGTTTGGCGCAGCATAGTCTAGTTTGGCTCTTGCGCCATTAAAACTTACTATCACTCACTCACTCCACTTTCCCTACTAAACATTTAATTATAACATTCAATAGTCCCAAATTACCATCAACAATCAAAGCAGGTTATTTAAACTGCAATATCCGGCCTTATATTCCGAATCCTCTGCGCTGTTTCCAGTGTCAGAGGTTCGGACATTCAAAAACTGCCTGCAGGGGACAATTAACATGCTCCAGGTGTGCGTCCGTTGGACATTCTTCCACGGATTGCCAACTGGAGCCCAAGTGCGTTAATTGTTCCGAACCTCACACTTCCAACTGTACAATATGCTCAAAATGGAAATTGAAAAACAGATCCAGGAAATAAAATGTACGCGTAATATTTCATATATAGAAGCCCGAAAATTAATAGTTCAGCAATCCTCTCAAGCACATGCTGCTAAATCTTTTATTACCACGTTCACCCAAACCGATCCTAATTTTACAAAAGTTGTATGCCCACCTCTTAAATGTCTAAAGCCATTGAATTCTCCATCCAAATTGCCACCATCATCTTCACCACTGCTTACAGTTGCTACATCATCTTCTCAAGCGGATATTTTACCTTCAATAGTTCCTCTTTAAAACGCTACATCTGTAAATTCTAATATTCTAAATACAGTTGCTCCCACTTCTCGAAATCTCCCTTCCCCTTTATCTCTTGGTTTTAAAACAAAAACTAAAAAGCAAAATAAGATAAATCGCCCATTCCGAAATATCTCTCATCCTGGAACAAATAGTAAACCTAAAGTTGATATAAAACTAAATGCCTACAGACCAAAAAAAAGTGCTCTACCTCCTATACTCGGAGATGATGATAATGATGATTGTATTTTATACGATGTGGATGATACCTGGCTCATGGATGCCATGGATCAAATCGAATCTACAAACCTTTTGAAGAAAAAGAAAATTCGGATTCGACCTTAGTTTATTCTGTTTCACGCTTTTATCTGATTTTAATCTGATCTGATTACGTTTTGTTTTTAAACTGCTATTTTATCATATATATTAACAATGTTTTTAATTCTTATAACATTTGTCTCACTAGAATTTTAAATTTTACTTTAGCGCAATGTTTTAATTCTTATGTATCACCGAGTTTGGCGCAGCATGGCCATATCTGTCTCTTGTGCCATAAAATTTCAAAATCACTCACTCCTTCGTACACAATTATATCCTTGCACCTTGGTTAGCGCATTACTCTTGAGAAACTGAAGAGCAACGCACGCCGGTTGTTACATGGATATTATGAATTTGAGAGCCCTCAAGTGGAGATAGTAAGACGTGGCAGTTCCGAGAAACGAAAGACGGCTATTAAGAAGTCCGCCAGAAGATGAGAAACCGTTTTCCAGGGTCGTAAAGCTTTAGTAGTCTTCAAGGGAGGGTGGAGATCCACCGCATCCTCGAAGGCACATGAGCTGCGAGAAACTATTCTTCGCAGCAGCTTTAATTCAACCTCTGCAAGGCTTTGGACTTGGCCACTGGCCTCGTCTCTTGAGCCATTGCAGAAGGAGATTATATTTGGGGGGAGGAGGGGTTATGTTTCTTACGTTGTTACGTGGTTTTGTTTTCGATGACTGGATGATTGATTCTAATACTTTATAGGGTTAATTTTGTGGTGAATACTATCCTCGTTCAGTAACGGGATAAATTCTTGAAGAAATCATTATTTCTATCCAGTATATTTTTGCTTTTTTGTGTGAAAGCCTCTATTAACGAGCCATTTTTTTTTCTGATTATCCAATATCTTGTGACAACTGCAAATTCTTAGACAAGTATTGGTTTTTGGATGAAAACTTATACATTATGTTTACTTTCTGTCCCTTTCTCTGACACATCTATTTCAGAGAATGCCTTTTGCAAAGCTTCAAACGTCTACAACGTCAATTTTCTCTGACTTCCACACGAATCAAATGTTCATTTCTTTTTAAGCTATATATCTGTCATATTGTCATAACACATTATTGCTTGATATGTGTCAGTAACGGAACATTAGACAATGATCATATGTTCATATTTATTCAAATTTTTCATCCAGAACTAAGAACATATCCATATTCTAATATTTGCTGGAAACAGATGTTCAACCATGATTCTCTGTTTTTTACATAATTCTTTCTTAAGCGTCGGGGAGTCAGGATTGCAACTGGTTCAATTGGGAAATTTTGAAATAGTTTTTTCTTATTTTTAAAAATGATTACTTAGGGCATTCAGTTTTACATAATCTTGATGGTTTTTTTTTTTTTGCATCTCATTTGTAGTTCTGTCATATCATAGGTCACATAAAACAGTATCGAGATATTTTTTCAAGTTTGCGAAACTGTGAACATTACAGGTAAGTAAATTAAGATGTCGCAGATATCCTTATTGAATCCAAAATATTAATTGACGAAAATGTATATATTAGAATAAGAATTTTTTTTCTATTAATTGAAATTATATACATGATTCTATGAAACAGTCAGTGCGACTTCTATTTTTACAGTATAATATATATTTTGTATATCAATAAAGATTTCATAAGAGGAAATATTTTTCAACACATCTATCCTTTTTCATTCCTCGTTCAAAAATTAGCAATTTACGCCTTCTCGTTTAACTGAGCTGATAGCCCCAGAGCAAGGCAGATCTTATAAATTACTACAGAATTTACGATAGGAGAAGCTTTACTTCTGCTCGATATTTTGCATAGCCTACTTTGGCTCTTGCGCCATTAAAACTTACTATCACTCACTCACTCACTCACTGCTCGATATTTTTGTTTTTATTTCTACTTGTATATCAAGTCCTTCAGTTAGCTCTAACTCGGCTGCAAGATTCAGCGCATTACAGATCTTAAAAACTGTTTCTGATCGTACAGTTGGAATACATTGGGTCGATTTCTTAATTTTTTTACCCCAAGTAACTCTTTCTTCTATTGGAGCTAACTGAACTTCAATATCAAGCCCTTCACACATCTTAAAAATCATGAAAGAATATACAACAGGTATTCCCTTTTTCTCATTTCCATGTTCAAGTGAAAGAGAAATTTGGTCTGGAATTACCATACTTTGTATTTGAATCTCGTTGCCATAATACCACTTGAAAAAGATCTTAGTCATTTCGTTCAAGAAGACACACACCATCATCTCGCCGAAAAACTGCATAGAACCCCGCATAAAATCAACCACGAAACGGGAGATCAAGCACATCATGATCTCCGAAAGGAAAGCAATAGCCATTGCTGTATCAATAACTTTGACTTTATCAAAGAACTCAAAAAAGCATTCAAATCGCACAATATTCAAATTGTAATTTACTCAGCAAATAAAAACTTTAAAATGAACAATTCTTTCAAATTTTCATTGTTTTTTACTTTGTTTGTTGTTTCACCGTCTTATTTGCTTTAATTGTTGCATAACAATTGAAAATTACATTTTTTTCAATAATGAATGTGCGAACTCTCTGTTCAGTGTACTTTTCGAGGTCAGTTGTTTAAATTGTTGCGATTTCAATAATGACTACTTACCATTTTTGAAAGTTGATTAACCTTTATTTGTGTTTTTATATGTATATAAAATTTTGATCACTTTTTTGAACGATAAATAATCACCTTTATTCCATCAAAATAACTGTTTTTTATAAAGTATATTCATTTTTCCATACATAATATTTTTCGATTTACTCATAGACATTGTTTATTAAAAGATGCTCCCGAGTGTTCTCTCTTATGCTCCCTTACACTATTCCTCGTATTTTAATTGATTGTCCGGTGTTTGATCCTCATCGCCATTTTCTTTTCTTTTTTTTTTTTTTTTTTTTTTTCATTCATCAGTTTTAATCCTATCTGACTTGGTGGGGGAAACTCCCCACCATAACTTATTTGTTTTTTAAAACAATTTGGCTTTTTACGCCATTTATTACTTTTTTACTTTTAACCTATTTGACTATGTTTTGTGTGTTTACTGTTAAAATGAATTAAAAAATTATTATTTTTAAACAAAAGTTTGGCGCAGCATAGCCTACCTTGGCTCTTGTACCATAAAACCTTAGTCACTAAACTCTCTCCATAGATTCATTAAATTCATTGCGCCCCAACGAAGACTTTGTTCTTACCTATCATTTAATTTATTTTTTGATCTCAATATGAGAATATTAATTTCAATTCATAGGATTATTAAATTTTTAAGGCAATAAATATCGGACGACAACCAATTCCATTATTTCTTTAAGTTTATTTTCTGGAACTCTCCAGATAACATCTGAGTCAGTGGTCAGAGGAGAAATCCGATTCCCACGTTTTTACACAATTCTCAGTATTTCTTACAGTTAACACATTACTGTATTTTTATATATTAACATTATAATTGTAATCTAAATATAGTTAAAAATTATTTTATGTTTTAAATTATATGGTGTATCACTAATATTTTATGCTATTTTTTAAATTATTAATTAATAATTAGTATTCCCGATTCATTCTAACCTCAAGCCACGTGTTTGTCTGACTATAATGACAAATCATCTAAAATTCAACGACAGCAATTTTCCGTTATGAAAACTTTGGAACTAAAATAAATTTTATATTACAATGAAGGAAGGGAATGCTTTATGTTACAGATGTTTTATTAATTTTGAAAGATAATATTACTAGTCAAACATATGTCAATATTGATATTTTTCAGTGAAATGCGAATACCATTGCAATATATTTAACCAGATTTTGAGAGAACTTATTGAAGACTATAAAAATTACATTGACCTCAGTATATGGTGTTAGAAAAAAATGTTTCTAGATTATTGGAAATAGTTCACATAAATAATGATTAGCAATAAAACTGTAATATTAAATTGACATTTAGTTCAAGGAATGCTTGAAAGAGAAAAATTTATAAACATGAATTTATTAAAATTGTGAGCAATTTGAATAAATACAAATATTATTTAAATATTTAACGCGGAAACAACGTGATTCTCACATTTTCTCAAGACGTGATCATGTCCGTATACATTACCTTCGGGCCTGGAGTGCTAACTCCAGCTGGAAAAAGCCTCTAAAAAGTAGCAGATCTCAGTCCAGAGAACTCATGACGTAGAAATCGACGAATGAGTTGCATGACATCTAATGAGATGCGTAGAAACTCTTCTTCTGACAGCACTAGAAACTTTGAGAGAACAAAGTGGTTCCCCAGAGAATTACTTTGCAGGGGGACCTGATTGTTGTATACACTAATATGGTGTATACATTATCTTCCTTTTCTGGTTTTCGGGAAGATCACTTTGCGGTAGTTTTTTCCTTAGCCGTTTGGCTTTTCTTTCACACACTATTATTCGTGTGCATGGTTTCTGCAACAATGCAGCTAAAATTGGATTTCTTGTAGCAAGGTCCCTCTGTGTAAGAAATGCAAAAATATTTAATTAATGATGCATTGAGACAGATAAACTGACAATCGATTAATTCAGGTTTCAAATAGTTTGAGGTTATAGTGATAGTTATTTTTTTAATTTTATTTTTGTTTCCAGAATTTAGAGTAAATGAGGAACGTTTTCTAGAAATGTATTCCTCAAGCAAATGTATTCAACCCAAAATCAATTTTATAAAGTTAGATCTAGATTTTTTTCGCAAAGTTTGACAGTTTTAAAATATTTAAGTATTTTTCTGTCTTAACAGTTATATCAAAAATAAATTTTAAAATATTTTCTATATCCGTTTAGTTATTGATCAGTATAATAAGCTGCATAATTATAAATTAAGTACATTTGAGGTTAAAGAAGTATTACAGAATTTGGCAAAAGATACCATAATTTTTTAGATATTTCTTCTACAAGGAAATAGTAAACATTTTATCAATTCCATCTTTCTAAATAGTTACGTGATATTAATTTATAAGTACTTATCAATATTGTTTTTTTTTTAAAAAAAATAGTTATTATATTCACTGTAAGATTCAAGTATGTCTACGTTTAATAAAAATTATTAAACATAGACATAATTGTATCGCTTGTGAAATACTTAAATAGTTCAGTCAAAATTCAACTCATTTAGACGAAGCTAATTCTATGAACACTTCATGTTCTCAATGCGAATTTAAAAAAAAAATGCTTATAATGATATATACGAGTGTACTGAAAAACAAACAAATTTAAGATTGTAATTGCTTACTTATGATTTACATAAAATAATTCGATATAAAAACCAACGTTTTTAAAAACAACGTTTTTATATGGTGGCGAAGTTTATTAGAGAAAATTATTGAAATATTAGTTAAAACTGTTAGTTATTTTTAACTTTAAAATTCACTTAAAAAGAGACATTTGTGAGCGTATTAAGAAATTCATAATACTCATAAAATAAAAACATGCATTTGAAAGTTTGTAAGTCATTCTATTAAAAAAAGAATGGGAACCAGAATTCAGAAAAAATTATTGTGAAAAGATATGGCGCCAAATATTGGAAACTTTCTTTCTTGCGAATGATTTCTGACTAAAAGTCAGCAACCCTTACTATCTCGGAGATAGTAAAGGGGAGATAGTATCTCCCCTTTGTGAGTACAAAAGGTTTACGATACCGCATGCTGCGTGGGGAGTGCCCGGTGCTCCCAGAGGGGGAAAGAAATTTTTTCCTCAATCCTAAAAGCGCCGAGAGGAAAGAATATTTTGACTTATTAAAATTATTGAAATATTAGTTAAAACTTGTCGCAAACGTATAAATATTGCATTGTTAGGCGAGTACGAACGATTCCCAAAATTTCAAAGCTCTAGCTTGATGGGAAGTTGGTTAAATTAAAGATCGAAAATTTGATGACACACACACACACACACACACACACCAAGTGAAATTCAGAAAAACGTTGTAAAAACGTTGTAAAAAGAGGTTAGATTTCGCAAAATCTCACGTTGATTTATCTGAAGAGTTTTGGAACACAGTGATTTTTTCCGACGAATCAAAGTTTAACATTTTCGGCAGTGATGGACGACGATATGTGTGGAGAAGGGCCGCGGTAGCCTAGTGGTCAAGGTCGTGGACTAGCGGCCGGCGGTTTTCGTTCAGTAGCGGGTTCGTTTTAAAACTGTCTGACTTGGTGGGGGAAAACCCCCACCATAATTTATTTGCCTTTCCCCTCAGGGGGCTCATCTACCTGAGATGAGTACGGGCTTCACAACCCCGAGGTACCTCAGTGATCTTTGTTTTCCTCTTCTTCTCCCCCCTCTTTTTTTCCTGTCATGTGTTTTGCTTTGGGGGGTTTTCCGCTTGATATTTTATATCGGGTGGAAAACAGTTTAAACTAACATTGTTTCTTTTCTTATTAGTGTTTGTTTAACTCTTGTCTTTAAAAAAAATATAAAAATAAAAAAAAACTGTATAAAAATATTTAAAAATAAAAAAAAAAAATATTTGTGGCGTCTCTACTAAAACACTAAAAGGGCGGCGGCGTATCAATGCCGATTTCCTGCATGCCTAGCTCTGGCAATACGGGGCCCCAGTACCCCTCATGCGGAGGTACCTAGTGGGAGACCGCATGGGCGTGATTGGAAAAGGCCCTGGTTAGAGAAGGGTGTGCGAGGAGAGGAGTTGCGTGCGTCGTCGGTAACAGTTTCGGAATGTCATCCTTAAAATGTTCCCAGAGGGAGAGCCTTGGTTGCGTGTGGCTGGATGGTGTGACCTCCCTCCCATTGCGAGAAATCCTCCTCGGCTTCGGCCTTGGACCTGTGCCTCTGCCTGGGCACGTAATGGGGCAGGTCACATTATCCGGCTGGAACGAATCTCTCCGGAGGTTACTCGTTTCCACGTTAGGAAAGGGTGGGGAGATGGGTCTGGCGGGGACCCATCGAACTAGAAGTCTGTCCGTGAAATCTTTTTTTTTTCTAAGGCACTATGGCAACAAATAAAATGATATCAGATTTGGCTCCCAAAGCTATTAAAAAAAATATTAAAACTAAAAGTGAATCATGGGCAGATCGTGTTGAGCGGCATTCTGAAAATGAAAATTTAGAAAAAGACAAATGTACAGAAACTATTAATTTTAGATTTTTCTTAATAAAAAGAGAGACTGAAACTTTCTCTACCATATCTCCCTTTTTAATTCAAAAGGGAATTCAAGGTATGGTAGGGACTGTTAAGGATATTAAAAAACTACGTTCTGGGGACTTATTAGTCGAGGTCTGTAACTCAAAACAAGCGCAGCTTGTAATGAGTATGAAGACCTTAGGACCATATCCTGTAGTGACTTCACCACATAGAAACCTGAATTACTCTCGTGGCGTGGTATCCTCAAGGGATTTGGAAAGCGTGTCGGAGGAAGAGATCTTGGAGAATTTGCAGGACCAGCTGGTTTGTGGTGTCCGGAGGATTACGATTAGGAGAGATGGTAAGGTGCTTAACACCCAGCACCTCATCTTAACCTTTTCGACTCCTACCCTGCCACAAACAGTTCAGGCCGCATATCTCCGACTCTCTGTCCGACCATATATTCCAAACCCACTGAGATGTTTCAATTGCCAACGTTATGGCCATTCCAAGAACGCGTGTAGGGGACAGTTGACGTGCGCTCGCTGTACAGCAACAGGACACGAAAGTGCTTCCTGTAACGCTGCAGAAAAGTGCGTCAACTGTCAGGGCAACCACCCTGCATACTCTCGTTCTTGCCCGAAATGGACCGAGGAAAAAGAAATTTCTACGGTGAAGACACTGCAGAATTTATCATATCCCGAGGCTCGCCGCGTAGTAGCTTCCCGTACACCAGTACAGGGGAAAAGCTACGCTACGGCAACCCAGACTACGAAAATATCCAAGTCAACCCAATTTCCTGAACCTGTTCCTACTTCTAAGAAACCGCAACCAAAAAATAAGACTTCATTACCTAACTCTAAGTCTCTGCAAACAAAGAAAACTTTAATTATTCAAAAAAAACCCTTCCTCTGCAAAGGCTAATCTGACTAGGCCATTGGCTAGGTCAAAAGCTTTGCAGAGGCAAAAATTAAAACTATCCGCGAAGAACAGCGTTCCTCGCAAAAAAACGAGGGTCATTGACGGGGATGCGGTGGTATTACACCCATCGCCCGAAGATTATGACTCCATGGGGGTCCTGGAAACGGGACCTTCCACTTCGAGTGCGCCCAATTAATGGCTTTTGTTTCCTGGAACTGCCGTGGTTTACGACCCAGACTAGAGGATCTCAAATCCATACTATCTACGCACCAACCTGTCTGTGTTGCTCTTCAGGAAACTTTTCTGAAGAGTAATATGACAACCCGTGTGCGTGGATATCATTGTGTACGACGGGATGTTGATGCAGCATCACCTTCTTCTGGAGGTGTTTGTATTTTGGCATCCCAGAACTGTCCTCGTAACGTCGTTACACTGACCACATCGTTGCAGGCTGTGGCTGTGCGAA
>BMAW01111020.1:0-30768 GCA_019974015.1 Nephila pilipes | reverse complement strand
TTTAACAGGAGACGAAAAAAATTTTTAATTTGCATTTACGTACTTCCATTTCTTTTCTTGAATGCAACGTTTTTTGACGACAGGTGTGATTAAAATACAGCCTTCATTTAGTAGTTGTTGGGGAAAAATACATTTTAAATGGCTATTTAAAATATCGTTTTATTATTATTATTATCGTAGCTTCATGATATATTATTAGCGCCATTTTAATATTTGCAGTTTTAAGAGGAATGAAACTTTTACGAAAGCATATATTCAAATTTATATTTGATACATAAATTTGTAAGTCCGTGAAAAATAATATCCGTTATTACGAAATCCACCCCATTGATCACCTCCAAATATTTAGGTGAATTTGCATGAAAAGCAGCTGCACGCATATTTCAGCCAAAAAAAAGTAATTCCATGTTATTTTAGACCATTCTTCTTCGACTTTCTTAATCAATATTTTTTTTGTGTTTTCCAAACAAATGTAATAATTTTTCAAACCTTCACAATTCAATGTTATAAATATTTACCTACGGAATTAAAATATTTTTTTATTAGATATTTTTCATTGTCTCTAATTTTTATTTGAAAACAATTTATTGGTTATGTATGGCTTTTGCGTAACAGTTATTCTTCTTGCCGCATGAAAACAATACTGCTAATTTAACAAAATGTTCGGATCGCATTCTTGTAGTTGATGTGGGCTCTCATTAAAAATATTTTATGCCTACTAGTAGTACTTTGTTGATTTTTAAAATTCACCTGAGAAGAATCTTGGTGCTTCCAGCTTCTTTCCAGTCATGACGTTTGTTTTTTAACATGATTTTTTACTTAAACCTTTTATTGATATTTAGATTCGTGCTTTTTTGTTTCTGACAACATTTTGAGAGTAGAAAATTGTTTTCAGTAAATTTTGAAGAAAACCAACCACATTTATTTAGATGAATCCATTGGTTTGATTGAAATACAGACATGAAGAAAAATATTAGATTTTAAATATCGTGAGAATAAAATATTTTCTTTGATGTAATATAGGATTTTCAAAATATTTCCACAGGGTACTTCGCCTCATTAATGATAGTTTTACGTTTTTTTTTGACAGAGATACAGTCATAAATTCTAGTTTTTTGTGTGGTTTTTTTGTTTTATAAGACATTATATTTGATATTGTTTTATTTTTTCTTTAGATTTCTGATTTTTTTTGTTCGGAAAAAAAGCACACCAATTCTCTAGGTTAAAGACCTGCCACAGTGGATGCTCATTGATCTGATCCTCAAGTTCTAGGAAAGAAGTATAGGGAGAGTTCTTAGAAAGTAGCTTTGTATGGAATATTGACTTTAATTATCTCAAAAAATGAAACAGTCTGAATTTCAAAATGGAGAAAATCTTGTTCATTGAAGCCAAACCTATAAATGTAATAGGTGACTCCAGGCATGATGCTTAAATATATAGGTCAAGTTGCAATCTAGGCCCCACCTCTCAAACCATTTCTGCACTTAAAGGCTGGAATACACGCGAATCCTTTCCAGATTTCGAAAACTTTTGTAAAAACATCTGGAAAACACAACTCTGATTCCACCGACCTTTTTTTTGAAAAAAAAAGAAAAATATCAAGAAGACTTTGATTCACGCCCAAAGTCAAAAATTGGGTAGCCAAATCTACTAATGATCAGAGGCACTAGTTTTTCAGAAACAAATGAAGAGCTTTCTGTGTCTGTATGCATTAACCATTTATTTTAACCCAAAAGATAGTATTCATGGGCACCCTTTTTGTGTCGAAATTGATCATGTGGTGAGTCAACGAAAAAATAATTTTAAATGATTGAGTGAGATTTAGCAGGTAATGAATTAATATCAAACGTTGAAGAAAAGTTCTAAAAAAGTATACTTTAGGGATGTTTTTTAAAATTACTAAAAAATGCATACCATCAACTATGATGGTTTGTCATCTCTGTATTTCAAGAGATTTTCTGGTGTAATTGAGTTCGGTTCTGAACTAATTTTAAATCTATCTCATAGGAATATCTCAATCTACCAATCTTTGGGCAAAAAGAATAAGAAAACAGTGTTTACTTAGGAAAATTATTCAAAAAAAAAAGATTGGTTTATATATAAAATAGTTACATATACTCATTGAAAATAATATGAAAGAGCTGCAGGTATTGAATATATTAAATGGTTGCGTAATATTTCAAAATATTATATGCATTTTGAAAATGCTAATTTTAGTTAGAAGCAATTAATTCTTTTCTGTTTCTAACATATATCTCTTTATGATTTCATTCTTCTCATTATACACATTCATTTGAAATAAAGTGATGAGAGGAAATATTTTTTATCTATAAGATCTTATAGACAAAAAAAACACTGTTATTACACTTATTATGTGTTTCTTAATTAAGTTGTGTTTGGTTATTAAAAAAAGTGCAGTTTTATCCACGATATAAGGTAGTACGTACAATCGAAGAGAGAAACCGCATCGAATTTTTCCGGTTCTCTTATTCTGTTTTACTCTATGTTGTTTATTACTTGTCAGGTCGTTAAGCTCTATGATTGTCCTGGTTCTAAACTCTTTAATGTTTTTACAACTTTGTATCTGATTGTGCAGCATCCAATCTTCTTGTGGGATATTTAATTTCAAGTTTCTGATTAGGGAGTCCATTGTGTCTACTTCACAATAAATGAATTGCACCACATGCCTTCCAGGTGAAACGAATCACAAAGCGTTTGACAATCAGTGGTCTTTCTATTATGTGGAGGCATTTTAAATGTCCACAAGCAAACTTAACACGACAGAATTGTGCCACCTGACTTTGTGATTAATCAATATACATACTCAGCGCACGTGCATGGAATGGCGGACCAGTAGCAATTAAGCTGCCATATTTAAAAAATCTGGTATGTACTTTAAAACACGTTTTACAAAAAGACATTTTGAAATGGTTTTATGCATTTTAATGTACGCGATAATGTAAAATAACATTATTAAACTGCCAAATGAATCATTCCAGAGGAAAATAATGTGAAATGATTTTGACTCTAAATCATTTTTTAAAGAAATTTCAAAAAACATTTTTACAGATTAATGATACTCTGATGCTGCAATATGTTTGAAATTGCCTCAGAAACTTTTCTTTCAAGTTATTAATTTTTTTTTCCATGCTCTTCGAATGTGATGCAGTGTTTGAGAAAAGCCTTAATTTTACTTCGTAATTTTACCACATCCAGTTAGAAATGTTGAGTTAATGACTTAGTAGAAGTTAGGATATGGTAGGAATAGTTACAAATCACAACATAAGTAACATATTATAGAAATGTAAAGGCCATCTTTAAAAAAAAAAACAGCTACAGGATTAATAACACCTGCTTAACAGTTATTGCAGCTGGGACAGATATTTCAGCTTGGAGTTATTAAAATTTAAAAAATTATTTTTTTTCATGGATAAGTTTTAAAGCAAAATTTACGGAACACCGTTTCGAAATGATTTCAAAGAAAAACTAGTAATGTCTTGACACCCAGAAATGAAATAAAAAAAAAGAACCATTTCTATTAGTGGTATAAAAAAGTTTCAGGAAATAGTTTACTTATTATAACCACAATTTATGAATACTGCTCCACTTCATTTTTTATAATAACAATTCTTTATTTCGTTCATTAAAAAATAAATGTAATAAATAAAACTTATATTCTAAAATTAGATTGACACGCAATTGTTTATAAATAATCGTATAGATGGAAAACTATCTAGTTTCATTAAAATTATTTTATTTTTTTTACCACATTTCAGTATAATTTCATACAGCTGTAATCACATTAATTGCTATATAACATTTCAACAACAAGAATACCAATGTAGTTAAATATATCGCCAATTAAAAAAAATAAACTAGATGATAATTTTTTTTCTGAAATAATAATTCGTAAATTTTACAAAATCGTTGATAAATACAATAACAACTACAATTAAATTCTAGCAACATCCAAAACCAAGAGCAAACTTTTTCCAATACACACAAACTTACCTTTTTTTAATTAAAAAAATGAGATTTAGAAGAAAGATTATTCCTTAAAGAACCAAAATGAAAATTCACTCTACTTTTTGATGATGAGACTATAGTAAATATTTGAGTTTTAAAAATTTTGCTGCAAAGAAAATGAAGAAAATTATTTTCGTGATAGGATTTATTATTCCAACAATGGATTAAGAAAGATTTAATTAAATACAATAGCTATTAGAATAAAATTTAGAATAGAATAAAAAATTGTAAGAGATGCGTACCATCAATTTTTTTCTTTAACCCAATACATTTCTAGTGTAATTTTTTCAATTTTTTTTTTTTTACTTTTCACCATCTTAGTTTTGAAGAAAAAAATAACAAATACTTTGTCCATTTAAAAAAAATTAAAATTATATGTAAATGATAATATATATATCCAAAAATTTTTACCTAAATTTTACCCTAAATTTGAAACTTAGTTTAAACTATTTTCAGATATATTCAATCGGGTTAAGTAAGTGAAACATAAATAATTCAAAATTTAAAGTCTAGAACATTTTATTAGATCCATATCTCTTTCCTTAACCAAGAGCTCTTTGAATTTTAATCAAAAGGATGAAATAACTCTTTTGAATACTTAAATGAAACCATTGACGAAATGTTCTTTACCTTATCAAATCTTTTTGGAAGAAATACTCCTAAAAAAAAGTCCCAATTCTTCACCCTAAAACTCAATGTTTTCAATGGACCACTTGTTAAGTCCTCATAGCCACCTATTAAAATGAGATTTTTAATACCAAAAAACTATATATATAATTCTTAAAATCCTTTACATTAAATTAAATCAGGAGGTCAACCGGTGACACACTGAAAGGATATTGTCCTTCTAAATCCCACACGCCTCGTGATGATGACAAGACGCACATTCTACAGCACAACAAAACAAAGGCCAGCATTAGCTCTTCACATTCATTTAAAATTAAACCATATAAAGAAGAGCATTTACAGTTGGCTTTTTAAACATTTAGTACTTTAAAGACGTCTTACCACCAACAATTGTATAAGTGAAGCTCTTCATCCTTATTTAAATTCCACTTCATCTTTTTAAACTAATATACAAGTCAATAATTACTAGACTCTAAATTGAAAAATACAGGAACATGATAAAATATTTTATTATTCCCAGCAAGGTCGCCTTCTCTTCGAAAACCCACTAACTCCATCAACTCTAAATTATGATTTAATTATTAAGTCTCAACTTATCAAAATCACTAGTTCTGATCAAAACAATTTTAACAACTGTAGCTTCTTGACTTTAGGTCTAAGATAAAAAAATCTTTTATCCAAACCTAATTATTATATTTTAAAAATCTAATTTACTTTAATAACTGTCAGCTCGACAAAACAATTTCCTTCATATTCCATTCAATTTTATATTGCTTATTCATCCCCATCACTTACTTAATGCACTTCCCTTCTATTTTTCATCTAACCTACTAATCACGTTTCATTTGCTAAGTAAGGAGCTGGAATTTTGTGCAATTCAAATTGCCAAAAGTTCGAGATTTGTGAAGAGAAAACCACGAATAGCCCAACATCACAAGATCTGTAATTTATGATCTCAATTCTACTTCCCTCTCACGTTAGGACTATTCATTAACGAAAGATCATTAATACTCATGTTTATTATTGTATATACAAATATATGGTCTTAAGGAAACCATTTAAACGTATTTAACACATCTGGGAACTTATTAAAAGACACCCTAAACAAAGACTTTGTAATACTATTTAATTAGTGAATAGTGAAGAGAAAATCGCTAATAGTGCAACATCACATGGAAATCATTTTTTACCTCTATTATTATGTGTCATGTCTATATTCCTGTATCAAACTTCACTCCTTAAGTAAAAGGTTGTTGTTATTTTCAATTTTGTAATTGTTCACAACTAGGAAAAACGGTATTTTTCTCTCTCTGCCTATTTTGCATCTTTAGTACTCTTTTGAAACTTAGTGATAAATATATTTTCTACTATGCATTTTTGTGAACTCAACTTCAGAAAATTAATGCATGTCCTTTTGTTATTCTGTTTAAGCATTTAATTTTAAAATGTGTATTACTCCTCTCAGTTTGATTTCAAAAGTGAGGAAAGTCCGGAGGGTCGCTCAATAATTCCTTAGAAAGATAGAAAATCAACATTTTGTATTATTTTTTTCATTTCTTTCACCTTAATTTTTTTTTTTTAGCTCTATACCTTCCAAAAGTTTCTTCAACTTTTTTTTTGGTAAAACCAAAAAGTAAGATATTAGGAACGCTCTCTCGGCAGCATCTATTTGAGCGATGACCTCGTCGTTCGACTTGAAACATTGTCCACCGAGCCATTTTTTGTAAGTTTGGGAATAAAAAATTACTGGGGCCAAATTCGGTGAATACAGTGGATGTTGTAATGATTCGAACTTAACTCCATGAGTTTGGCCATCGGAACTGCACGAGTGTGCATCGGAACATTATCTTGATAGAGGATGATATTTCCCTTTTTCAATGACGATGTTTTTTTTTCTCCTTGCCTCCCAAAAAAAGTTTACATTATCGTTCAATGTCTTTGCTTTCGGAGCTAGTACGTCAAACCACTATCTTGATTGTTCGTTTGTCTCTGAGTACAGGCGATCGTTTTGTCCATTGAAATATGCATTGATCCAGAACTCGTCAGGAAATGCTCGAAAATCAATAAACTCAGAGTCGACTACATTGATTGCGTGTAATTCTCTGAGAGCAAACGCGGCGCAGTATAGTGGTCTCGATCATTTTGTACTTTATTAGTGGATCACCAAACCATCGTGGATCGGACAATCATTTCTGGAGTACATTCCCTTGATGCCCCTGAGTTCATCTGCTGTGGATGCACCCACACAGCATTTTTCAAAAGCTACCTTTTAACATATATGTGTCCAGTAATCCACTTGAAACTAATTTTTCCAGTTTCTAAATGAGCATAAGTTTCTTGTTTCAATCGGCATTAAAAATGAAACTTTTGGTAGGAATATTCATGAGACTGACAGCTATCTAGAGGAGTCAAAGTGATGTTATTAAAAAAAAACAACCATTTTCGATAATACTACTATTTTATATATATATATATATATATATATATATATATATATATTTAATGAAAGAAAAGATTAACTTTGTGTTCTTTTTATGAGGAATTATTTAGGATGGATAAGCTGTAGCTATTTTTTCTTTGTAAACAGAATGGATATTGCTTAGAATGTATTGCATTTCTTGGTCTTCATTTCTTTCAATTTTACCACAAAAATTATTTCATATTTTAATTCTAAATACTGGCCCATAATAATTTATATAGAGAGTTTATTCTCTTTAAATATATGTAAGAATCTTACATCATTCAAGATTCAAAAAATTCTTCATTTACTTAGTAGATCAAACGTAAGAAACTATTTTTTCAGAAATAAAACAATTTTAAATAATTTGATTACATTTTTGCATGTAAATAATGAAAGATATTACAAAAGTACTTTGAAATAAGTATATTATTTAATGAAATTAAAATAAAATTATATAGTTTTTTTTAAAATCAGTGTTTCTAAATCTAAAATGAATATGAGAGAAGTCAATTTCTCCCTTTATAAAATTTCCTCGATTAAAGTTGAAATTTCTTTTAATTGTATTATTTTAAATCATTGATGATAATTTTCTTACCTATATTATAATTATGCTCTTCGTATGGAGGCTTTAGCGATGAAAATATATATATTTGATGATAATTCAAAAGAAAAATACTCACCTAATTTAACAAGATACTTTTTTCTTCGATAACCTTTTAACATTTTCACGTTTTTTACCATGGTGTTCTGTCGGTGTCCAAGTTATTGGAACGTTGGCGGATTGAATATGAATTACATACTTTAAGAATCCTATCAAAATAAAACCATTCACAAACATATTTCAATCATTTTTAACGAGTTGCGCAGCTCTAAACAGAAATTTAATACATCTGCAGAAGAAATTTGTAATTTTTGAAGTGGTTTAGTATTTTCTACTGAGAAAGACACTTTGAATTTTATAAATGAATAACAGAAGTTTAATCTCAGATAAAAAGTAAATTTTAAAATTAAAAAGACAAGGTTATCAGACTCAGAATGGAATGCAGAAAACGAGCGAAAACTTTTATAAAAAAAACAGAAACCAAATTAATTCGATGCATTAATGTGTTTCTGATGTTAATGATTTGAATTTCTTAATGCTCATAAATAAGTACAATAATACAAAAATTTAAAATAAATAAGAATAAAAATTTCCAATTAAAAACAGTAAAAATATTTTACAACTATTTCTACAACAATATTGACAATCTTATGAGGCACAAATTTTTTTCTGATAATTATTGAAGAAAGCAGCCTGATTGAAAATAAAATTATTCTTAAAACAATCTCTACCTTTATTCTCATCAGAAGGCTTTCTAACCGATGACCGAACTGTAGTACTTATGTTAACTGTTCCTCTTCAAATATTTTTATTTCGTATCAAGGACAGGTGTCTTCAGAAAAATAGAGATGGCAAATTTATTTAAAAGGGATGACAGTAGATTATTATACAGATAAAATAAGCTGTCTAATAGTTAGATTTTTTAGTTTTTTCGATTTTCATCCTAATAAGACAAGAAATAAATAAGAAAACATAGCACAACTCTCGATCAAAAGCAGATGAATCATGCAAAAGCGATAGCAAATCCAGCTTGTTAAAGTAGTTTGGAATGTTGTTCTTTGATTGTTTCTTTAAATATCTATCTTTGGATTCTAAACTTTTTCGCAAGACACGAACGGACACTGGATATTTATAAACATAACAAAATATTAATCCTGTTAGATCCTGCTGATTCAAGTCGAGATCCATATTAAACCAAGTGATTTTCAGTATTAATATAATATAAATTCTAAAAGCGAAAGGAATGTTTGTGTGTGCCTTTACCTTAATCTCTTTTCAACAAAAGTTTTGTCCATTACGATATCCTCATATAACCAAAAAAAATTGGCAGAAATAAAAATTACTGGCTTACACTTTATCTTCCTCACAACGATATGAAAATAGCCTCTGATAAAAAAAAAAAAATTAAAAAGAGCAATTTCACCCAAATTGCTCTAACCAAACATTCAAATTCAAAAATGTAAACAAAAGTGTTAAAATATATAGTTGACTCTCTCTTGCCCAAATATCTCAGTGTTTAAAACAACCTTTATTTTGAAGACAGGAAATGTTTGTTCGATTCACTCATGTTTTCAGAGATACTCTAAAGGTTATCAAAGACAAACTTAAAGTTTACATAGTTTTAAGAGCTTATAGACATGTACGTATCCTGCAAATAGGAAAACCACTTTTAGTTTTATATATATGCATAAATACGCATTTGAGAAGGAGTAAGAGAGAGAGAGAAACCACACAAATTTTATTTTTTATTTGTGTACCAAATTGAAGATAAAGTGATAACAATAAATGCTTACTTGAACGTTAGATCATTCAATTTTATAGAAAATTGGAGACAATTATATTTTTATCGAAAGATGAAAACACGTTTTCTGAAATTTCGCTTAATAATATTCGGAAACTAGTTTATAGAGTTCTGTTGAATAAATGAGATGAACTCAATATTTTAAAATCGTTTTTACGCCTTATTATTACAACACGGGCAACAAAATGAAATAATGAAAATAGTTTCTTCGAGAATCAGAAAATCAATCAGAAGAAAAGAAATTAAGAAAATCTATAATAATTCTTTTTAGAGGAAAAAATAAAAATAGCTCCCTATTATGTTATTTTTTTTAAAGTGATTTTTTAATTTTATAAGTACAAAAGTATGCTTATACGTTCCTGAATGTAGATCAATTTATATTCAATAGCAGATTTTATAATATAATATTCAAGATCAGACTTAATAACATTTAATTTATATTATTAAGTTTGTAATATTTATATTATTACACTATTGCAGACTTAATATTATAATTTTACAGACAGACTTTTTTTTATTAATATTCAAGAGCAGACTTTAGAGTATTTCTTCAAGTACTTTTGAAATAAAATTCAAGCTTGTTAATTATGTGATTTCCATTATACATTTTGATAATTAACAAGAATTCTTTCCCAATACAACCGCTTGATGAGCAGATGCCTCTCGATCTCGTTTCTGCAAGATCTCTCAGCAATTAACGTACTAGAGAGAGGTTTCAAGAATTCTGTAATAAGAAATGTAAGATTACTTAAAATACCAGCATTATTTTCTTCCATTACTTTTCCGGATTTATTTATTTATAATCAGGTCGAATTTGTATGACACATGAATAAAAGAAAATAATCCAAAAATTAAACACGATGTTTCCTTTTTTCAGCTGCTTCTAGAAGAGTTTTGAAAATGGGTATAGAGGACGATGGGTTCGTTCCACCATCGAAATTCGAGCAAGTGCCTTGCTCTGGATCCAATTTCAACCCATTGCACTTCTCAGGAACTATGTCCTCCCAAAGACATTATGGAAGCAGCGTAAGTTACAGTGAAACTTCTTAAACTTGTAATTTTTCTATCAAAATAAAACACAAATTTATTTTGGTAAATATAAAGTATAAAAATAGCTAAAATGACAAACAATTTTATTCTAACATCGTATAATCTTATGATATTTGGCGCATTCTGAAACAGATTTGGCAGTTTCAAAAGTCAATTTTTTTAAAAGAAAATGAGGTATGTGTAAGGTAAATGTACCATTCAAATAAATCCTTCTGAATTATTTCTTAAATCCTAGATAACACCTATATAAGAATTTTACTACCAGCTTCAAAAGAATCGTAATAAAATTTTATCTTTTTTTTTTTTGCTCTTGATGGTATTATAAAATTTATAAAGTCTTAATTAAGAATCTCTTTGATGATTTTACCTGTGTTTTAAAATGATACTTTCAAATGACTATGCTGCAAAATATCTTTGTGGAGGTTGAACCCAATGGACTCCTAATCAGAAGATAATCTGATATCAATAAAGGAAATTGACTTCGCATTATCTTAACAGCAACAGTTTATTAAAAAATTTAAAGAGAAATTTAAATGGAAGATAAACATAAGCTGACGACCATATGGCTAATAAAAACAATGAAAGAAAGTACAAACTAGAAGAGAGAACCGCGCAACTTCAATGTGGTTCTCTCTCTCTCCTAGATTGTTTTCAGAGCTACTTTAAATAACTGTAACAGAAGAAATTGAATTCAGTTCAACTTCAAGTTAAGCTTCAGCTGAATTGTTTTGAAAAGAAAGACCGGTTTGTTTTCATAGTAACAGAACGATTGTTAACTCTGAACGTTGAGCAATGACAAATCTTAAGACAAAATATATGTATAAAATAATAGAAGAGAGAATGCATAATCTTTCTTTAAGACTAGGCTGCAGTGTAGCATCTCTATTCCTGTTTCATATCACATGATTCGGCAATATCTTTATGTCTGTGTATTGATCTGCAGACGTTATTACTAACGATATAAATTTGGCTTTTCTCTCCATCTAACTGTTCCATTTTTAACGTTATAAAACTCATTAACTGAAATTCTTCTGCACCTCGATAGTAGTCAGCTACATATATTTCCCGAGATTTCAACATATTTATATCGTTTACGTATTTTGGGCAGGGCTGTAATGAGATATGTAGACGATATAAATTATATATGATCTTTAGCAAGAACCAGATCAATCATCACAAAATCATTAATTCGCATTCAAAAGGTACATCTCTCTAGAAAGTGGAATTAAACTTATAAATACAGATGAAGCCAGCATTGACTGACTGCTGTATTCTCTTTAATAATCTCGGGAACTTTAGTAATTTGTACTGAATTAAATAGCAACTATTTGCCAACTATTGAAACGTAATTAGGGAAACTAGATGAAGATATGAAATGTAATGAACTGAATCAGGCAAATTGATATACAAGTGAGTTGAATATAAAAGGAAAGAAAAGGAAGAGATAGATAAAACCAGAAGTTGATAAATATTTGTTTTCAGAGTGAATGATTGTGTTTTAATTGCTTGTAGTAAAATTGGTTAGAAGTGACTGACACCCGGTTTAAATAACTGGAGTCGAATTGGCTGGTCTCAAGAAGTATGTCAATCAGTGTAGAGTGAGGGTGTTAAGACTTATTATAAGCGAGGATTAAAATTGAACTAAATAGATTCAGTAGAACAACTTTTACATAATCTGTGTACAAATACAATCTTTAAGTAATTACAAGACATTTGCACCAGAACGAGTTGTCGGAATGAAACGAAATTTTACATACGTATTAAGTACAATCGTTGATGTAAGTAAGTGAATACAAAATGAAAGCAAAATAATCATTTACTGTAAGAAAAATGTATAAATGAATGGAGGACTTTATAATTCTGTTGGGCCACCTTTAGAATGAATGCATGATAAGATACGGTCGAGCATTGAGACATACAAGTCCTGTATAATGTCCTGCGACATCCCTTTAATCTGACCAAATTGTAGGCTGTCCAACCTAACCATCCTAATTGATACTCAGATAACCTCGATCGTGACAAATCTGGGATTCAGCTATCAGGTAAGGGTAGAAATGAGGTAGTTCCAGAAACTTGTTGCGTGTGGGTCATAATAAACCACAGAAAATGGCTCCCCTGAGTATTCTCCCACGAGTGGCAACATGTGTTTGAAGAAAGTCACGAACTCATCGATGCCTAAAGCCATGGATCAATATTAAGGGTAACCGTATGTCGAGTGCGATGGCACCCCATACCATCACACCAGTAGTGGGAGGGGTGTATCGCTGTAAAACGAAGACAGGATTGAGACGTTCACCAAGGGGCCTCCACACACATGCACTGCCCAAATTGAATCATGATTAGTCACTAAACACGACCTGATTCCATTTGGTTATAGTCTAACCCCTCCTAGTGCAACCCCACTCAAAACGAAGGTGACGGTGAGTGGGTGTCAATGGCAGTACACGTAATGGGCGCCGAGATAGCAACTGTCCTTGAGTCAGGCGCTTTGCGATGGTACGGACTGACACAGAGATCCGTAGTGAAGGTTGCCCAGTGACAGAATAACAGACAGTTAGCGGTATGCGTGTCAGCACGTGACGGTTTTCTGACCATTATCTGTCGAAGGAGTCCTGAACCTAGTCGCTGAGTAACAGAATTCTCTCTTGTCAATTGGTGCCAATACCACCCTACACTAATGTAGGGCGATCACTCCAACGATCCCGTTTCCATCATTCTGCTATTCTTTCTTCTCTTGAACTCTAAGATCTGCTCATATTGTCTCTAAACTTAATAGTATCTCTAGTTAAAAATCGCCCCTTTTCAACAGATTAATTACGCACAAACAACTCTGCTTATATATTTTATAATCCAAGGAGAACGAAGTTCAACGCCTTCTAGTGGCATTACGCAAAGCGCCATCACGCTGCATTTGTAATCATTTACAGATCTGCTTCATACGTACCTTCCTGCCAAGTTTCGTAATGACAATTGATCGTTTGATTATTTGGTTTCGCAAGATATAAAGATGCAAGCATCCCCCTTAAGTTCTTTTGATAATTGTAAATAGAATACAAATGTTCACGTAAAGATTGAGTTGATTCTAAGATTCGTAAGATTGAGTTGATTTGTACGATTGAATTGCAGCTAGCTTCTCCCATAAGGGTTTCTTGGTTTTTGCAGCAAGGTGGTTAACGCAAGCTGCCATAATTTTCCTTCCTGATCCTGAGAACCTGAGTGTTGTTCTTTTTATAGACTTCTAAATTTCATTGATTTCATATTCCAATGGAAGTCACGGAGTATTGACTAAGATGATCAGCAATCTTGAAGAACAGCAATACCACATGCTTTTAAACCTCCCCATGCAAACAATACTTCATTTACTTTTGTCATTACACATAATAGATTTAAAGGAAGCTAATCAGGAGTATGCGAATTCCTATCATAAAATCCACCGTACACTTTAGCTAATATTCGGTCTGTAGATAGCCGAACTATCTGCGTTATTCAAACGCAGTGAGGTCAAGGTTGCAGTCATCCATGATGCCAGTGTCTGTCTTGCCGTGTATGTGGGCTCGAGTTCTGAGTCTACCATAGACGCATCGCAGCGGTGATATTGTACGTTAAATCCATAGGGGCCTAGTCTCGCTGTGCTGCTAAGTGTGGAAGTTTGCGAGGGAAGTGTCAGATCAGAAGTCGTCCTCAATTAATCGAAATATGAGGTCCGTTTGCTAATAGGGTTTCGTGTTACTTCTCGAGATGCGATCATACTATGTTATAACTTTCGTGCAGATTTGACTCTGTAACATGCCACCTACGACTTTTTCAATTTTAATGGCTCGGAAGTATATATTTAATATTACAAGTAAGCTGTTCCAGCAGTAATTTTTTTTTGTTTTGTTTCTGCTAATTGTGGATTTTGTTAAATTTTAAACAATTGAGCTTTTTTAAGATTTTTACCTCAATCTTGTTTATATAAGTACCGTAAAACCGATGTTAATACAATACATTTAATCAATTATTGTAAATTTGTTTCTAGGTGAATTTATATACATATATATATAAAGATTTGTCAAAGCCAAAACCAGCTTAAATTTCTGTCTTTTACCCATTTCGTTTATTGTTGGATGTACGGAAGTCGTTGCAATTGAAAAGCATTATTTGAGACATTATCTGCCTGTAACGGAGAAATGATCGCAGCGTTCTTTGGATATCGATGCAAGTTTTTGATAACAATGGTAATTTATTACTCATTTTCTCTGTAGAATTGTAATAGATGTGTTAGGTGTATGATTTTATTTATGAATAATATAAATAGAGGTCTCTATTCAGATCGTAAGAAGTGAGCCTTTGTGACTTTAGAACTCTTGAGATTACTACTCTTCTACAATGTCATAAGCAAATATGAGAAATCGTTGTGTGCAGCATAACTGAGGTGATCCTGCCAATGTCTATTAAATTACAGAATCACCTTTCTATTTCTTTTGTTTTTCTCCAAAGTGTGAATTCCTCTTTAATCGTTTTTATTCAGGAATTATTATTATTCTTTCGCCTTTTTTTCTTATTTTACAACCGTGTTATACTCTCGTATGACATTTCTCGCCATTCTGACTTAGATTTCTTACATTATTTACATAACTATCAATTATGCTTAATTTATGGACACTAGTGTATATTAATTATACAGGGGGATCAATTCAAAAGAGTACCCGATTGTTTTTTGTATTATCCACATATATAATATATGTAGCAAGACTTCAACATCATATCTTATTCAATATTTATTGTGCGGGTATCGATTTTTTCTTTCTTTCTTTCTTTTTTTTTTTTTTGACTTTCCAAATGCGAAAATTCATTTTTAAACATAAATGCGAATGAACATCATTAGTAATTTTTAATCATATTCTGCTCAAATGATTAGAGTAAATCATTGGCTTCTTTTAACTTTTAATTTTATTTTTGAAAGCTCATAATGTAAGATTATGACAGGTAACAATAAAAATTGTACGCATGTACTAAGTCTTTGATTTTAATGAATTCCAAAGAGTATCTGGACTTAATTCAACCTTTTATTGAGATACAGGCGTGAGATACAGGAGAGTTACGGCTGGTTTCAACAAAGCGGAGCCAATCCCCACACGTCAAATCTAACAATTAAATTGCCAAAGGAATTCTTTGATGACCATATAATTTCAATAGACCTCTGGCCACCGAGGTCATCAGACCTCACCCTGTTGGAATTTTTTTGTGAGGTTATCTCAAATATAGGTTTTCCAGCGAAGCCCTGCCAACATCGATGAATTAAAACAAATCATAACTGAAAAAATCTCGTCAATAACACCAACAATGTTGCGAAGTGTGTCCAAAAACTTGGTTCGTTGTGTTCATGCTTCTTTTCAAAATGGTGGCAGTAAGGAATGATAATGTAAAAAAATTGAATTAAATTATGCTTTAAAAATAAAATTATCACTGGATTAAGTAACATTGTGCGTCTCCAGTTCTACTTTGCCTCACAAACAAAATTGTTACAATACAACAATGTTGGAAATTGTCTCCCACATTTTAACAAGGTTCCGACCATTATACTTTAGTGTTAGAATAGTTGCCGCATCAGTCAAATTTAAGGGTAATAAAAAAAAATTAACAGGTGCTCTTTTAAATGGATCACCCTGTACTGATGACCGGAAAAACAACTTATTCTAAATATCATTCAGAAAGTTCCTTCAACAGTTTAAAAAAAGGAATTCATGTAATCAGAATGGCATTGGTGTGGCAGTGGGCGACGAATGTCTTCAGGAACTGGAATTATATAGCTTTAGCAACTGACTCAACAGAGAATTTCTTGCTGGCTTGTCTTCTACTGCTTGCTAAATACGTAAGACAAGATTTCATCCAGACTGAGAGTATAAGTTTAAATTAAATGTATCCCCTATTATAAGAATGAGAAAGTCATTTGCTATGCTAAAATACCTAAGCATACTTCACCATTCATGCGAGTTAAGAAAACATTGCTTTTATTTATCACTTAAAAATATAATACAGAACAAATTTGAAATGTTGCCTATTTTTTCAAACAGAATAATAAGATAATATGGAAATCAAAAGATCATATTTTGAATTGTAATGGGCTTTTGATGCTGCATATTTTAATAGTGCTATGATTTTGTGATTTTTTTAAAACTCAGTATACAATGTATATAATTATATATATCAATGCAATAGATACGGTCTTTGACTATTTCTGCATGTTAGCTTGTTAGTTCAAGCAACGTAAATATGCATTAACAAAATCAAACGTCATTTTTTACGATGACTTAGCATTATTTAACAAGTAATTGCTTGAGTAATAAAATGATAACTTTTTAGCATTTACAAGAAAGTAAGAAAATAACAACTATTTGATAATACTTTATTATTTAAAGAAATAATAGTAGAAAAAGTTCCATCTACAAATATTGAACTTTACTGTTCAATCGAATCCTTTCAGTTCAAGTATGTCTAATACCCTCGACACTGTTAGGCAGGATGTTGATGATTTTCTTCGTAATACCTTCTGTCTTTTTTCCGGTTAGATTACACTGCAAATAACGAAAAGAAAACGAAACAGAAAATGAATGTAGAATTCACTTCTTATTATGGATAGAATATCTGTATATTATTTGATCTCTAGTTACACTTTTTAATTATTAAACACATTATACAAAATTAAAGATAACGTAACTCAGTTTCTTGCATAATAACACTAAAATATGTGAAACGTTAGCAGAAAAGAAAATATGTATGTACAAACTGGTATGTCTTTAACCTCGAGTACTACTACTGGAACATGCTGATACGAACAATCCTTCTCAATGGTTTCATTCAAAATCAAGTCTTCGTTGTAACTGTAACCATCTTTTATTTTCTGAAATTTAACCACTCTCTCGTCCATATTCTTTTTGTATTGAGAAACGCACAAGCGGTCCAGTGTTTCAGGAAGCTTTTCCACTGTGCAAAAATTAGAGAAAAAATATTAAATAATTAAATAAAATTTGTACTTTCTTGGAAATGATATTTTATTATAGATTGATAGGATTTTCCGAAATCTATTATAATTCAATAATGATATTGAGATGATACGCAATTATATTTCAAAAATTTTGAATATAACTTTTATTTTTCCTCTTACAAAAAGTGAGTTTTTATAACACTATTGAATAAAGCTTTTATTACTCTTCCTCCCATTATTTTATTACTCCATTAATGAAAAACTCGAACATAGTAAACGAGAAACCTCAGTTCAATGAAATTTCAGTAATACTCAAGTCGTAATTTATTCGTGCCATACCATCTGTCAAGTCTGGCAAGCATCTCCGACCCAGCATTGTTACTCCGAGTTGTCTAGGTATCCCTACAAGCCCCTAAAAGTTTGTGAACATGGTGTAGAGACATTCTGTGTGTTTATGCTGCATATATATATATATATATATATGCGTGCAGGGAAGACCAGCTACACACTGCCTTTGGAAGGCACATTTAAAACCGAAAGGAATATTTGAAAGAACAGTTTATTCAGATGGTTGACACATGGAATGTCACATCCTTGAAGTGATTCTGAAAATTGCCTAATTGGTGAGTTTTAACAATGAAAACTTAAGGTTGACGTGTATAATGGGCATATTCGATTTGTCATTGGAGAGTTGCCCCATTGCCAAAAGTATAGCCAAAACCACATTCCAAAATTTATTTTTAATAGCACTTCAATCCTGTTTATCCACATCAAATAGTGTGGATTGCTAAGTATGTGGTTTATTAGTATTTTTTTTAAAATTCCTTGAGTAAACTTCGTGTAAGGTAACTTGTGTGCGCTACCTGAAAAACGCAAGTTTAAAGAGAAGAAAAGGAGATTTATAGCGGAGTAGGAAGAAAAAATTGTTTTTGATAAGAAAATCGAGAATCTAAAGTGAAATTTTATGTCATGTAACATTGTCACAGTTTACGCCAATAATATTAAGCGATATTACGAATCAAATCACTTTCCGCCAACAATTTCTTGTTGGTTGTGAGTTGAGACAAACTAAAACATTGTCTCTTTAATAGAGACAGAGAAAAATTAAATAAATCTCCTTAGTTATAATTCACTTCAATTTCTATTTAAAAAAATTTATAATTTTTTCGTGAGAGATAAAATTATTAATATTATATTTCGTATAAATAATTTATAGTACCTTTATAATATCATCTATATATGTATCGAATTAAACAGGATTTAAATGTCAGCATATATGTGAATTTTGTTTTTAAAATTCTCAATAATGTCTACACTATTTTTAAGAATCGCAATCTTGTGTTTAATTTATTAATAGCTTCTTATAAAGCATATCAAGCTCATAATCAATGGAATTCAAGTTAGATGAATGAGTACGCCACTTCATGCGTTGGACATTTTCCTTTTCTAGGAAGTGTCGATCAGTCTCGCATGGTAACAAGGTACATTATCATCCACGAATAAGAAGTCAGAACCGACAGCTCTCGATACATTCAAACATAAGACACTAGAATTCATCTCTGCATTTTTTAGTAGTCACAAACTACGTCTTAAAGTTATGGAGGTATGTTTGGTCACCCAGGACACTGCTTGGCCACACAAAGACTCACCTTAATGGAAGCAATGCCTTTACAGTGTTTCCCGTGGAAAAATGATTTCCACGTTCTCCCAATATCGTTTTCGATGAGAATCAATGTTCAGTCTAAAGAGAAATTCGTTGCTGAACATCACGTTGAATCGCTGTGCCACACTCCAGTATTGATGTTCCAAACCCCACGTGTTGATGAGAGGAGAATGCAAATTGCTGGTCTTCTGGTATGCAGACCAACATGAATGAATCTCTTGTAAACGGTTTGTTTGAAAACTCGTTCTCCTGAGGAGGCTGTGAGAGCTGAACTGTGTACTCTGATACAATTGTCCCTTTGATGTCGACGACCTCCTACTGATAATCAGTGGACATTTCTTCCGCTTTGAAACCTCTACGACATTCTTGAGATCACACAAGGGGTACATGCAGAATTAGGTTTGTTATCAACCGGATTTGCGCGTTCCAATGATTCTATGGTTCTCAATTACGTCTAATTCTCGTCTTTGGCCCATAATTTGTTTTGCTCAATCGTGAAGAACATTCCTTGACGCATGAATTGCTCAATATCTATCTGAATTGCTTATGTCAAGTGAACTGGTTTATTCGCATTCTGAAGTGCTTAGGTGTTTTACGCTTGAAGACGTAAACATAAATGTTTTGCATTAAAACAAGATATCACCTTCAACATACGATTCTCTGTAAGATATTTTTTTAACAAATTCAGCATTCTTTACTCTAATTTTTTTCGCATTATAAGAATTATACTTAACTTTCGAATGCATCGAAACCAGTATGAATCGTTTATTAATTAAAAGACAGGAGTTCATAAGCCTTGAATATCATCAAAAATATTTTTTCCTTCTAATATTTGGTCATTTTCACAGTTGGGTGCTTATACTAGCCTTTCTATATATCCTACTTAATAATAAAGATGCAGCACATTCGTTAATGGGACACACAATGTGTGTGTGTGTGTGTGTGTGTGTGTGTGTGAACATTATTTTATTGCACAAAAGTCATTCGCAAATTCAAGATAAACGACACTTAAACTGGCACCTTTGATAGTATGCACCATAGAGCCATTTTTTCCGAAGTCATCTTGAATTTTTTGAAATTTAAGTTTAAAATGAATTCGGTTTCACTACGCATGCTTAAATCGAAAATGGATTGATTTTATCGACAGAGTAGAGGAAAGATTACAAGACACATGACCGTGAGATTTAGTATAAAGAATCTATGAATACTGATAGTGTGCACCACAAAGCCGGTTTTTTTTAAATTCACCTTAGATTTTATAAAGTTTTATTTTAAATTTCATGCACGTCATGAATGATGCCGTAGTATATTATGTCCACACAATATTAGACTTCATAAGAGATTTTTCTAATCCATGAAAGGATGGTGTACCTCTATCCCAAACATCCTAGTGTACCTCTGACAGGGATTTGGCAACATAACTTCTGATATAGCAACATAAATACTGAAATAGGGGAATTGCGACGCTTTGTGAAAAACGGAAGTAACCAGAAATTTCCCCTGTACTAATCACTATTCTTGTCATCGATTTACCAGAAAATATTAAGCTTTGGTTTATTAACCATCGTACCCAAATTTTTATTGACAAACCCAGACAATGTAATAGATGCTTCGATTTCTATCACATATCACAATTCTGTCAAAAAACAATTATTTGTATTAATTGTGGTATAACATACACTGGCTCATGCAAGACTTCTGAAATATGCATTAATTGCAAACGAGACCATCCCGCTTATTCCCCTTTATGTCCAGTATTTCTCAAAGAAAAACAGATCAAGCAACATAAATGCACGTACCATTTAACTTTAGGACAGGCAAAGAGAAAATATCAAGATAAAACGTAGGATATCTATTTTACAACTTTAAAAGCAAATCCATCAGGTCCAAATATGCAAGAATTAGAAGGTAAAAAAATTAGAAAGCATTACAACAACTTTTCAGGCCTCATTAGAAAAACAAACTATAGTAATTAGGAAAAAAAATCAACAAATGATGCGAGACTATGTACAATTGTACAACATTTTTGAAACGGGAAAACAATCTGCATCTCTTTGTCGGAAAGAGTCTACCAATAAATTGCTTCAGAACTTTTGTGTCCCTACACCTGATGCACTAATATTGGATGATCTATTTTTATAAACGTTTTTTTTTTTATATTTTATTTTATATGTGGACAAATTTTCCATGTTTAACCCCCCCCTTTTTTTTATACCTCGGGGAGGACAGAATTTTGAATTCAGCCTTTCCTTTTTTTTTTAATTCTTTTATATTTTTTCTGCAATGGAAATTGTAGAAGTATCAAAAAGAGATCAGTTTGGTTCCATATCCCTCCCTTTACCAAGAGAGATGTTCGGATCTCTCAGAAAACATTTTAGAAACCTGGCGAAAGATTTAACCTTCCAAGGCAAAATAATTTTCAGATAAGACAGGCTTAGGAGGAAGACTGCTTATAGCAGTACCAACCAACATTTCTGCTTGACAAACTCTTACTTCGACAGTACAGACGACTGACATAGAAATATAGATGCATAATTTATATATAACATATTGTTTTCGTAAATTGACTATTAAAATATTATTATTAATCCAACTTAACCCAACGCATATCTTTCAGAACAAAAAGTTTTAAAAAAATCAATATTTTATTGTGGAAAATATTATTTGAATTATATTAAATCATACTGTTTTTCACCATCATACAAATAATCGAAACATTACACATATGTAGCTTTCTTTCTCGGCTTGTTTATAATTTGTACAAAGGGTAATAAACTGAACATTTAAACAGAAGAAGGAAGAAATTTAGGAAATAAATTATTCATTGCGCGTAAAAGTAATTTGCAAACCTAATGTTGTGTTAAAGCGAGAAATAAATGGGAAAGAAAGCCCTTTCCACTTTCAAAAAATCTAACTTGTCCAATTTGAATTCTATAAGTTCAAGGTTTCTTAAGTCTGTTGCATTACAAACTTTGTTGATCCTACATTTGGAAGTCGTTCAAACATGGAACGAAATATATATTTTACAGTGTCAACGATTCCTTTCAGATTTCATACTTTTTGTAAATTAAGGGTACACAATATCCAAAAAATGAACACAATATTGAATACATTTCACTACCTTATTCTAATTGTATAATTTTTGTAAAAATGTGTACAAACTTTCACGGCTATGGCTAAATTATTTAGAGAATTTATTAAATGTTCTTTAACTGTGTGCTAAGTTATTTCATTGACCTTCAAAACTTGAAACCTCATTTTCTCAGATTTTATTTTTTATGACGCTAATTTACTTAAAATGCTAAGACCTCTTACAGTAATCAATACAGAGTTTGGAATTTTTTTCTGGTTGTTTTGAATAATATGGTTTATAATAATTCTATGCATGTGATCAAGATTTAGATAAATATCCATTTTTAAAATATACGAAAAATTAAATACAACTGTTTTTCGTAGAGTCTGACGGGAAAAAATTGTAAAAATATAACTAACACTAATAAAACCAAACTCATGCGCAGTATTGTGAGAGATATTTCTAAGAGAAACTTGTCATAAATTTGTAGATGTAGTTGGAATTTTAAATATTAAAATATTCTGAAGGAGAATTAAAATTTTGATTAATTGTTTGCTTGAAAATAATTTTTTTCTGGAATGCGCATTTTATGTGAGTTCAAATAAGATGAATAGAAATCGACTTACAATAATTTAATAAAATATTGCTTACAGTCCCCTTTAAAAAAGGAAAACCAAAGATTTTGTTTCCCTTATGGGTGAAAAAAATAATATTCATATGCAAATTGAAGAACTGTTTTTGAAGTAAATTTTGCTAATTTAAAAATGAACAGAAGTGTTGATTGGAACTCCTACTTCATTTAATTTTATCCCCTCATTGCAAAAGGAGTGACTTGTTAAAATGGGATTTTTATAGAAAAACATTTGAGAAACTCAGGTTTAAACTAAGGGTTAAAGGAATTTAATCTTGTTACTTCATTCGACTATTTTAAGTTAGTTATTTTTCTCGAGTTTTATTTCTGACCTTATTTAATTAGTTATAATAGATAAATGTTCCCCGTATCTCGATAATTTTTGCAACTTGTTGATTATCCCAAAATTTTAATGAAGAAAATGAATTATACAAAACATTTGTAGCTACAAGTGAAAATTGGAATACTTAAAACTATTTAAAACCCTTTATTATGTATAAAATTGGAATTAAATGGCATGTTTTGAATTGTATAGTCAATGCCATTTACTATGAGAAGTTTCACAAGAATGTTTATTAATTCATTACAGTTTAAGAGGACTTCTCCCTATTACTATTGTAAATATAAAAAAAAATTAAATGCAGCATTGACTTTTTTCAGGTTCATTTATAAAATTTTAAGAAAGTATTGAATTTTATCCCTTATTCTGATTTGTAATTTTAGAATCCTAACTGAAAAAAGAGGTTAATGGCTCGTTTTTGTAAGTCTTAGGAGTTTTTTGAATCCAAAAAAGTGAAGGATTTTCAAAAGATATTTAACTAAGTATAATATGTGGTACGTATCAATTATTTTCAAATAAATTTAAATCATGGGGATTTACATATTGAAAATGTTCAGACTACTGTCTCGTTTTGCGTCCAAACACCATGGACTGCACCCTTGCATCTGGCTTTTAAGGCTCCCTTCGAGTGATTCCGAAAGTAAGAATCGATGAAAGCTCCCTCTACTGGGAGGGGGGTTACTTAGTGCGGACAAAGTACTCATACAATACTGGTCATATGGAGCAGAAGTAAATAGTTCTCTTATAAAAGAGAAATTACCAGCTTTATTTTTCTTAATTTTCATTATTTCGCTTGATTTCAAATTGGGAACTTCTTAGATGCTTTTAATTTCTTCAATTTTGCTCAGTTTTTTTCCATTTTCTTATATTTATGTTTTGACAGCTATAATGAACTTTGAAAATGACGTCATGGGGTAATAAATATTTCCTCTACACAGGCGGTATAGCGACTACTTTTTGTCAAGGAACTTAACCCTCTCGGGCTTCTATCCCCTGTGAAATGACTATTATTTGTGGTGAGACTGAATTTTGGTTTTACACTTGCCCAGAAGTTAAGAATTAGATATTAATAAAATAAAATAATATTACAGTGCAATAGCTTTGAAATTAAATTAAATTTGAGAGATATGCTGAATATATAATATTTATATTAGAATATCACTAGTTAGGTTACTGTCTCCTCACCCACAATCGGCTCACGATTCTTCCCCTATCTCCCACCCCTTTCAAAACTAGAGAAAACGAGAGTAATTTGATCTGTGTCATCCTTTTACACGTCCCTAGTAGGGGAGGGGGGTAAGGAATCCAGCTACTCAATAGGTTTCTTTTTTTCGTGAAACTATTGCCCTTCTGTGTTGCTCAATTATTTGAAAGCTATCCCAAACTGGGAAGAAACTGGCTTTTTCACTGATTCAAAAATAGTCATTCTTCATGTTTGATAACCTTTTTATTTTTTTACTCCTTTTTTTTCACACCTTTTAATTTCAAAAAATCCTTTGCTATTATTTCATGTTTTTAAAAATCGTTTCACTTGATTTATAAAAGATCTACAATGCTAGAGGAATACCTTCATCGCATACTAAATAGGAAATATACCAAATTTTGTACACACTGATTAATTATATAAAAACAAATTTTTATATAATAAAAAGTTCTATGCAAAGTGTTACAAGGAACAGATTTAGCCACCCAAGGTGCGCTTTTTTTATTCTTTTTTGTAATTATTATTAAATTACTCAATTAAATAAAAGAATTAAAGTAAACGACGAAATGTCGAGAAATGAGCAATATTAAGCTTTACCGATATTAAAATTAAAGGAAAGGATAAGTTATTAAATTGAATATATTTAAGCAATAAATGTAGTTAAATTTGAAGCAAACGATTGAAAATTGAAAAGTGAACTGGTTTGCCAAAATTGAATCAAGTATAATAAATTTCCTTTGAATGGCTAAAAAGCTGATACCTGGTCAGAGCAAATTGCTGCAATGTATGTCAGTTTGCGGTTGTATTAACTGAAATAATTATTAGAACTTTTTTTGATGATTTTGCAAACCAACTTTAATTGCCCTAATAGGAAAGACAATTTATATCAAGGCACTTGCTTTTATTAGGAGTTTGATTTTTATAACGAAAAAATGCAGATTGTAATATATATTTATTTTATGTTTCTATAGCTCCTGTGTTGCTTTTAGTGTGAAGTTAATAAAAAACTAAACAAACACATTGTATATATATATATATATATATATATATACACATATACACTTTTCATTTACTTTTTTAAAAGATTTTATTTGGATTACTCTCATACTGAAAACAAAAGTTTTAAAATCATTACCTTAACTCAATTTTTGTTTTGAGTGAAACAATTATCTATAACAGGGGTATTGAACCTTTTACGCTTGGAGAACCCTTTGAGCTTACCGTTTTCTTGAAGGAACCTCTTGATCAAAGTGCAGAAAAAATAGGATAGTCACAAAGCCTTATCCTACTGAAATTAACAAAATTATTCCTACATCTTTTTTTTCCATCACAACACAAACTTCTTAATAAGATAATGAAGAGAAAGGTAGCTAATGGTGTTTTTTTGTTTTTCTAAACTGTATTCTATCAATAAATAAAAACAACAATATTTTAAATTAAAACAAATTCATAAAAAAGAATATTTTTAATGGCTGAGATTGGTTTTTATTTTAAAGTATTTTAACGTTTGGAATAATTGATGAAATCTGCAACCAATATGTTTCTGCATTTTGTTTTTGTTGCAGCGTACAAAGAGAGAACGTTTTCGCATACATAGGTTAAAACAAATGACATTAGATGTTTCACTACTCTTATGGTAATTTCAGGATATTCTTCTCTTATGTCAATCCAAAAATGCATAACATGAACTTGACTAAATTTTAGTTTCAATTGAGTGCTGGTCAATGTATCAATTTGAGAAATACCGACTGAGCCAAAGAATGGACACTAATATGTGACCTAATATGCCTCGATTAATGTATTTGAAGCACGCGACTTTTATGATTTAAGATTTTGTTTTATCCAAAAAATATTTATTTATACTTATTTTTTTTAAAAGCAAACTGCAATTAAGAATTCAAACCTGTATAAAAATTAAAATTTTACTAAAATTTTGGCGCTTTGATTAAGAAAATAATGATCTCTTACGGAACCTCTGTCAAAGTTCCAAGGAACCCAGATTGTAGATCTCTGATCTATAATAAAGGCTTACAAAAATTAAGGAAATGATAATTTTAGTTTGTACATGTAATCACGTTACAGTATCATTAACATCCCATGTATGCATCAATATTTAATGAATCATATTTTTCTAAAAATAAAATGCTATTTAATAGAGAAAAAAAATAAGACATAAAATATGGTAACTAATTTTATGAACTTTATGTGAAAGAAATATACTAAGATACTTCATATAATCTTAATCTACATTTATGTTCAAAAAATTATTAAATCAACCTTAAATTATAAATTTATCTCAATCAAGAGACTGCCCTCACAATGTCATCGTAATAGAAATTTATCGATTATTCTCGACTTTTAACTGTGTAACCTCCCCCCCCCGCGCGCCGCCCAATTTACACTTATGGATACTCTATTTTTAATTACAAAAAGAGAATAACATTTTAGATATGAAATTAATACGAAATTCATTAGAATCACTCAATAAAACAAGTACTTGTTTCGTGCTAGGATTATTTCTAAAAAAACTATAGTTATTTATTTATATTTTGGCATTGAGACTAAAACAATCAATCACCGGAAAAGAGGAGACGAGGAAGATAAAATATCAATAAGCATCTCTACCATAAGAAAAATGCAATAAGTCCTTCGTATATATAGTTTGGTGAAATCTCTTTTTCCTATCTTCATGAAACGTAATTTTTTTTTTTATTTTAGAGGGACAATTCAATAAAAATTAAAAAGTTATATGCAAAGTTTTCAAAGAACAGATTTAGCCAAACAAGGTGGATCCACCTAAAACAATAGCCCCTTTAGTGGCTAATAATAGTAAATCAATATTAAAATCATTTGATCACTAAGCCAAACTAAGAATATGTAATTTGAAGTTCTCAGGGGGAAAAAATGCCTCACCGCTTAAAATTCTAAATAAGATTATTTATTTTCAGACCTTCCTTGATTCCAATTTACAAATGATTCAAGGTAATACATAAATATAGATAAGTATATAAAATACTTATTTTTTTATATTTGTTTCACTTCAATCCAATAAAAAAATTGGGGGAAATTTATGACGATATATTTTTGGAAATTGAGTTCATTAGTGGAGAAAGCAAGTATCAGACACATATTGCATATATTTTATTTCAATCCGATAAAAAATTGAGGAGAAATATATTATGACGTATTTTTGAAAATTAAGTTCGTTACTAATCGAAGCAGACATAAAAAAGAAGAAAAAACAAGATAAATTTTTGAAAATTGGTCAGGTGCGACATTTATAGGGTAAAGAAAGCAATAGTCCCTTGAGTGGCTAATATTTATTGGCAGAGCTTCACTCATATAGTATCCATTTAATAATTTTCATTCTGCATTAGTTATTAGACTAAAGGGAGGGGGGAAACCCAATCGAGGTCGAAATCTGAAAACAAAATTTGTAAGGATTGAATATTTGTTAGAGTCGCAATTGAAAGAAACATGAGAACTATTTATTGTTTTTTAAATTTTAAATGCGGTGGCGGTTCTAGGAAAATAGACCTCGAACGTTCGACTAAAGAATCACTAGCCACAAAATAGCAAGCATAACAATTCGGCTACTCCATACGTTGTTTCAATGCAGTAAAATAAAGTTTCTGTTCTTGAGAAATGTATTAGCCATGTAAAATTGTTCACATATCTAAGAACCAGAAAAATTTTAATGCAATAATTTTTTTCTCTAGATTCTTTATTTAATCATAAAAATTCAATATATTTTAATCTGATTTCTACAAATGGAGTTCTGAAAAAATAGTAATAAATGGTCATGCAAGTAATTTAACGTGCATTCAATTTTATCATAAAAATGTGAACAATTTTCCTTTAGTTATAATACAAAAAAAAATTTAAAAAAGCAAATTTCTCCTTTATCTCTCTCTAAATAACGTATCTAAAATATCTATTGATCATTTTAATAATTAATAAAGCAATTTGAATAGTGTTTTTTTTTTTAAATACTCAGTAAAAATAGCATAAAAAACGAAGGATTACTTCTTTTTTTATGAAATCGAGTATGAAGCTTACTTTTTAAACACCATGAAATACCACATAGATATCTGTATAGCAAGCTAGACAAACTTTCAACGGATATTACGCAACTGTAAATAAAGCTGTAAAGGGGGAATCCTAAGACCACTTACAAATTCCCAGAAATCAGCCGACTTCCCCCGAAGAATTGTAAATCTCTATTTGTCAACGTGTCTTTACCATGTATCCTTGCGCACTGAGGCGGGACTTTCAATATTGCTTTCCCCTCTTTCCTTGTTTACTTAGCTGACTCAACAAATTACAAGCATACGATTACAATTACGAAATAATTTAATTTTTTAAAAAAAATATACATTTGAAAGAGAAGAAAAAAAGGAAGGATTCTGTGGAATTACTTTTTTTGTCCGATTATTCAAAGTATTTTTATGATCAATTTAGTGATCCGGATGCAAGTTTTCAGATATTTAATAAAAAATTAAAAATACTTGCAAAAGCAAAAATCAGAAAAAAAAAAGTAACTCCACAGAAGCCTTCATTTTTAATGCTCTTTAAAATGAACTTTATTCCATGCAGTTAAAACAAATATTCTAGATGTGAGTTTTTAAGTACTTAACTCCATAGGATTAACATTAGGTAGGGAAATTCGTGGTGGCGTGTCAACGGGAGCCTTAAGGAGTTGCTTCCCTCCCTCTCTCGTAGAGAGAGTTATACAACAGCATTCTGTTTCGCTGCGCCCTCTAGTGCAGGAAGGTGTTACAAATATCAATTTTTTTAATATGTTCATTTCATTCAACTATATTTTTTTACATGTATGATTTCAATTACTTGGTAAAATTCAGGAAAATAAATACAAAATGTACTCGTAATTCACGCGTAAAAACACATGTAATGTGTATGCCGTTTTCAACATAACAGAAAATGTATTCGTCAGCTACCTAAGTGTGTTTATATATTTTTCTACTTATACAGATTATTTTATTTACATAGGTTTATATTGTCTGACTCCTTAGCACCATTGAAGAAAATTGTTTGTGCTATAATACCGTGACGTCTTAGAGAATTACAAAGAATTTAAAATCACTGCTGTCTGAAAAAAAATTTATTATCTGGAGAAATAAAAGTAAAATAAGCATCCCACAATAATTTTCGAAAGAATTGTGTATTCAAAATCCTTTCAATTCAGGTATGTTGTAGTAGTAATGCAAAACCTCTGGATTTCTAAGAGTCTCCATACTGTGAGGTAAGTTGTTGATAATTTTCTTCACAATGACTTCTGTCTTTTTGCCGGTTAGATTATACTGCAAGAAATAAGATATCAATATAGATTTTATGCCATATTATAAAAAATGCATATGCAGTATCATTTTAATTCAGTTGCATTTATAGCATTATCAAATGTATGATGCAAAATAAGGAGGGGGGGGACCTTTTTTTTTTAAACAAACACATTATTTTTAAAAACATTTTTCTAATATTTGAAAAGTATGAAAATTTCTTGATACAAACCGGAATGTCTTTAACCTCAAGTACAACTTCTGGAACATGCTGATACGAACAATCCCTTTCGATGGTTTTTTTGACCCTGGAAACTAAATCTTGGTTGAAACTGTAACCATCTTTTATTTTTAGAAACAGAATCACTCTCTCGTCCATATTCTTTCCGTACTGAGGAACGCACAAGCAATCTAGTATTTCAGGAAGCTTTTCCACTGGGAAAATAGAAATATAAGAAAATTTTAAAGATACAAATGGGGGATAGAATGATAAAATGTTATGGATAACAAGTATTCTGAAAAAACTATATTTTAATGATGACAGTTGTGACGTTATGCAATCCGTGTTCAAGTAATTTTGGCGTTTTCACTTGACTTTTAGAGAGTGTTTGAAGAACGCTATTTCAAATTACATTTCAAATTGAGCTCTTATTTTGACTAAAGACAGTTTCAAGCATCATACTTGTATTGTGCCTTCTCAAGTCTTTTCTGCAAGGAAATAGAATTAGGGCTAATCTACTACAGCTTTGGAATAAAAGTAAAATGAAATTATATAATTCGAGTGTAAATTGTGAATAATTTGTTCAAATTACGTTTATATTTGATTTGTATGAATTGTTTAAGGTTTTAAATTATTTTCTTGCCTTGGTGTGTCTTTGGCACCTCTCCTAGTTGTTAGTACTTTAAGATGACAAATAAATTCTTCTGCATATAAATGGTCGCACATGGTCGCAATATTCACAGTACAGCCTTTTTTTCTGGAATTTTGAGACCAGATCATTTGAAATAATTCAGCTATCCCTACTTC
>BMAW01111016.1:0-12501 GCA_019974015.1 Nephila pilipes | reverse complement strand
CTCACCAAAGTTAGCTAGAAGCAGTTCTGTGAATTGGCATCCAATGTGGGGAGTTGTTCCCTCTTGCCTAAAGATAGTAATCTAGAAACATTGCCATACCTGTAAAGCAGGAATGACCTACTATCAAAGGAGTTCACTGTACAGTTCACTTGTGACAGAGAACGTTTTAGGACCTTGAGGAGTGAGAGTTTCAAAGATAAATGGCCTGAGGATAAAATCGCAGTGAATCTACACCATGTAGTCATGTAACTAAAATACAGTCGTTGTTGGTGCAAAACATTATGATGTGAAGTATCCCACATGCGGTAATTTTGATATTCACCCTTCCATCCGAAGAAATGTGCGCCTCATCTAACCATACTTTTTTTAAGGTCACGCGTCATTACCTTCCATTCTCGCAAAAAAATCGGCAAGTAAAATCAGAACGTGTTTGGTGGTCTTGAGGTTTCAGCATTTGCACTGCGTTTATCTTATATGGATACCATTTCAAAATGGATCGTAGAATTTTTCGTACTGTCGACCCCGGAATCACCAACTCTCGTGATACCGATTGAGCACTAGCTGATGAATAGCAGGAACTGACGGTTCTTTCAACTACAGCAATAGCGACATCTTTGACTGTTTCATTCGCAATCGGTTTCCACCCTCTTCCTGGCAGTTCACCTAAGTCTCATCGCTTCAAATTTCATAATAATCTTCTTCAAACCATTCTTAGATATGGACCTTTTTTCTAATTCCCTTGAAACGACGATATTCACGCAGTGCATCTAAGCTATTGCTGCATTTCTGATAAAACAATTTTACCAGTAAAGCTCCATCTCTCTTCTGTAAGAGCGGAATTAACGATGACAAAGGCACGCCGAATGATTTTCTGGTTCTGACTGCAAGTCTCTTTATATGTTTGACTAATCTGCATAAGAAATTTTTGAAAAGTGCTATCTGGTGGTTAAAATGTGAATATTTTATTGAAGAAATCTTTTCCCTATTGTCAGTACAACGTATATACTAAATTTCATCAAAATCCGATTGAAAGAAAGGTTCTACAGGGGTCTAAATAGGGTCAATGTAATTATAACCATCCTGTATCATAACTACTTACTCATGTATAAGACGAAAATAAGTATTTTAGTCTCAAGCGCTTATAAATTTATGTATATATTTTTAAAATAAATGTTTTATTCTTTTTAATTTTAATTCATCTTTAAATAAAATCTTGCTTAGCGTTTTTACTTATATTAATTTATATCTCTTTAGTTTGGAATCGTAAGACTTAAGAGCAATTACTAGAGCTATACGTGTATGAAAAACTTCAACTCAATTAGACGTTGTTAAGTGTATAGTCCAGTTCCTCTTCTCCCTTGAACATATCAGAGTATTATATTGCCATCAAAGTTATGCATGTATGAAAAATTTCAGATCTATGGAATGATGAAAAGTTGGTTAAAATTCTAGTATAATGTGCAAAGCTCCTCATATATTTATCACTGCTTCAATATACTATGGTGTTATATTTTCATCGGAGTTATGAGTGTTTAAAAATTTCCGCTATATTGGATGATAGAAAGTTAGTTAAAATTCGAATATGAAGAGTAAAGTTCCCCATAAGTCCATGACTGCTTGAGCATATGATAGTATGTTATTATTACTAAAATTTGTACAGCAAAGATCTTGGCACTCCCAATAACTGCTTCAATATCCATAATCCACTTAAATATTAGAAGTGAAAATCCACAAAAATATTAAAAAAAACAAAAACATGAAGCACATTAAAGATTTAGCGAAACTCTTGGTACAGAATAACGTCCGAATGGTCAAAAGATCGAAATAACCGCTTGAAATCAATAGGGTTACTACAAGAAAAAGTAATGGTAACATCTTAATGAACACATAGCTACCACTGTTAATTGATATAATTTCAGAACAAAAGTTACAAAGCAAAATAACAATAATGAAATAAGAAAATCAGGGTTATTTTATACTAATTTTATCACCCCCACATTGGCAAAATTTGCAACAATATAGCGCGAAAATCCGTAACAGTATGATATCAAATTAGCACCAATATATATAATTACCTTCTGTAATAAAACACACACAATTTCATACACTTGAACTTAACTTTTATTCTTTTCATTTTCCAAATAAATTAATTATAGCAGTCACATAAAATTATAGCATTACTAACGATTAATCTAAGGCTGTTCTATCTTATTAATTTTATTTACTTTTAGATATTAAAATGTATTCTTATGAATGATGCATTCTCTCAAGTTTATTTGAATTTTTAAAGAGAATTCTAAAAAAATAATGTATATTATTTGATTTCATTCGTTCACTCCTTATTTTATGCTGTTAATCGATTTTTCCCGAGAACAGCTGTTATATATTCGTAGATGTATCAAAAGACAATTACATTTATTCAATGACTACATATTTGATAATAGACTATACATTATTTCAAAAGTCTGCGTATTTGTGCGATTAACTGAAATTCAATTCCTAAAACGACGAGATGATGAATATATGTCAGGGCGAAAATGAATTGTACATAAATATGAATATACACTAAGCAAATATTCATTTAATAATGCTTTCACTTTAACACAATGTTAAGACTCCAGATTTCAGTTCGTTTTCGAATATTTAGTTAATTATCATACCAAAAGGCACATAAATTAATAAGGCCGTTTATAGAAATAACTTCAAATACATTGATGAAATCATCCGTTCATTTTAAAAGTGAATAACATTTAATTCCATTTTCCGTAGCTTATCGTAGCCTAACCAATATTATAGAATAAAAGTTGTTTTTTAACCCGATCTAGAATTCCAAACATAATTTAACTAAATTGCCAGATTCTAAGGGCAAATAAAATAAAAAAATTAAATAAAGACAAACAGGAAATGTGAAACTTAAAATGGTTGGCAACAACGATAATCAATCTAAAATGTTGATCCAAAGACTTGCATATTGAAGCAATTACAAATCACTTCATTAATCAGAGTAAACTAATCTAATCTCAAACAATTATTGATAATAAGCTTGAAAACTACTTTGTCAATATTTGCTCCTCTTTACTTTAACGAGCGAGATATTTCATTAGTTTTATAATAAATATACATACGAAAGTTATAATATTGTAACGATATTTTGCCAAATAATTATTATCCAAATAAGCCTATTTTTCGAAGCTAATTTCTGAAAAATTAGAAGTTTTTTATGTAACATAACTTCATTTTTTATTGCTTTGGCCTTAAGCTGTTGTGTTTCAAATGTCTTGTAAACTCTAATATAGAAGGAAAAAGATTTCACTGAAAAACAATTCGATTTTATGGGTATTTAAGTTCGTGATAGCGTAATTGTTAAAGTTGAGATCCTTGAAGATGTTCAAGATGGGTTGCGAAACAATTTTATGATTCCACGAAAGACATTTTTAGTGGTATATTGATCAATGAAAAAAAAAGGTAAACGTTGAACTAAACTTCATAGTTTACTTTGATTGATTGATTGGTATGACTAATGTCGCAAGTCGCATCGCTGGGGCTGTTGTCTGAAATCCTCGTAATTTTAAATCACAGTCAAGTGACCAGGATGGCACCTGAGATGACCCCTCCCTCTCCTAACTTCCACACCTCGCTACCGGGAGGACTTTGAGTCTTGATAGAATAAATGTACATCAGCCCCGGCTACACGGCGGGTCTTTAATGACACTCACCCTTTCGGGAAGGCACGTTTTCGCGTAGGACGTTCCCTGGGGATGGAGAAGAATCGAAAGAAACTTTTGCACGTGCCAGGTGTTTAGCTTCGCTAAGCCTAACTTAAGAAAGTAAAAATCTCACACGAAAAAAGTTTTCGTCCTGATGTTATAATTTTTGTTAAATTTCAGGTTACTGATTAAGCTGTTATACATTTTAAAATTTACATTTTTTGAAATCGTTTTCCATTAATTTAGAGAAAAATGTGTGTAAAGAAGTATAAGTACTTCATTGAGAAATAATTTTCAGAAGTGCCATTGAAATTATTGTGAAGTTTTACTGTTAAAAGCATTAATAACTTTTAAAATTAATAAAAAAATATACAATAAAGCCTATTTACATGCAGTAACAAAACTTCTTGGGAAGTCCGAGTGTGGTAATTCTCGAAGCGAATCAGAAAAACTAGAAATATTCTTTTTAAACCTTTTAGAAATTTAATCATACTCTCATCATTAATGTGACTCTCATCATCACATGATTGTCGACCATGTGATTTTATTCTTCTGATAAGCAACGCTTTCTCGCAATTATAAACAGTAGTCAAGGTCTTTCGAAATAAAAAGGGAAGTAAGAGAAATAGGTCCAAAAACAACGCCAAGCCAAACAGAACTGACGGTACAGATCTAAAAATAAATAAATAAATAAATAAATAAAAAATACATAGCATAAACCAATAAAAAACATTTGGTGGAAAACCAGAAACTCGAACGTATATCACATGGAAGTTTTAAAAGCCGAGTTCAGTTTGTTTACATTACGCTTTCCTTCCTCACCCACAACAGCTGGAGAGAAAAATACTGAATTAAGACAGACTGTAATCAAACCGAAGGTCGAGATCTTAAAACTACTATTCAGTTCAAAAGTAATGATCATAGTGCGCCATCTAGAGGTACTTAGAAAACATTCACCTTAGAATGCGAATGCGCATCGTTTGGCCCCTGAGCTCATTCTCCAGTAATGCGTTTTTAGTACGTTCGGCCCTGAATGAAGATCGCGAGTGATGCGTATGCGCTACGTTGTTCCCGAAAGGGTTAAGGTTCGAACCCACTACTCGAAGAAAACCGTCGGCTGCGAGTCCTACTGAGTCCACTAGGCTACCTCTACTACCTTCAAAGTTGACGTTGATGTAATGTAGAAATGAAAAGACTAGCTGAGAAATTGACCTCGACATATGACGCTGTTTTGATTAAAAACTCAGCCGTATGTTTTAAGATGATGCCTTTAAATATGCTGATTTATGAGCGTTGACATAATAAAGTACATCTTTCAGCAAATATATCCCTTACGTAGAGAAATTTATTTGATAAAAGCTTAAAATTATCCCACAGATTAAAAAATATATATAATTATTTTACAATTTACTCAAAATAATGTAAATAAATAGAAATATATTTCGATTCAAATTCGGTGAAGACCAGTTTTTTAACCAGTGAATACCTGTTTTATACCTTAGATTATCTTGGCATTCCGCATACATCTTGAAAAAATTACTCACTTTCCCCTTCTCAAAACAGAAAGAAAGAAAACCTTCGACTTAAGAGATTAATGATAAGCTCGGAAATTCGGAATGGCTGGTGCCTTTAATCTTGTGATACATCGAAACTTTTAAATATAAGCTTTCTTTTTGTTCCGGATCATACACACGAATACTATGGTGTTCGATTAGGGCACTATGCATGCTATAATGCGTGCGTTTACTAGTCAAAAAGGAACGGAGAATAAAACTGCAATTTACCAGTACTTACATTCAGTATGGACTGCACTTGCTTTTAAGCATTCAATGCAATTTGTTGAAACATTCGCACGACGATTTTTAATATTAATGGAGCTCTTCAACGCGTTCATGTGAATATTTTCCACGAGGGGCAGCAGTTTGTCCTCAACGCCTTTTAAATTAGCCTTAGACCAAAAATATTTTCTTCGATGTCTTCAACGTTGACCCGTCGGTGGTATCGACAATATTAGGAAACACCGATGTATACACAATAATGATTAATACAAAGAAATGCTGAATAATAATCAATACTTTATAAATTGTCGTAAAGTGGACAATAAAGCATCAAAATATGATTAAATTACATTAGCTGCTTTCTTTGAGGGCCAGAGGGGAAATATTTAATTTTTTATTAGATGATTAAAACCTGAGAAAATGCTGCTTTAAAGAATAATTGTCTGTAAAATAGTATATCATCTTAATTGAGAGTTGTCTACAGCGATCGCGGGTAGAAAAGTTGTTGAACTACAGTAGCTCTTTAAGCTGATCACCCAATGAGTTAAAACAATCTATGCCACATGTAGAGGTAGTCTATATAAGGAACAACACTTATAGTGTTAATTTATATGTGAATATCTGTATTTTATCAGCGTGTATAAATTTAGAGTGTACCAATCCACATTCAACCTTCTCTTTCATAAGTCGGCTTCTTTATAATAAAGTTCATGCATGTCAATACATATGCACATAAAAATATTTTCAAACGATCATTTACACATAATTATTCCATTTTTCCAACACTTCTTAACACCTTGCACTGAATATGAGTTTATAAACGAATTTTTCCATCAATTTTTCAACCACTTCCCGATAAGCTATATATTTCAAATTTTACACACATTCTAAATTTGGAGGACTGCAATATTCAATTATAAAATTAGAAAAAATAAATGAATGTATGTTTTTAAATTTTGCTAAAACTATTTTGAAAATAAAAATCAAAAAAGTAAAAATACTACTACTACTACTACTGATACACACACATATATACATATATTAGGAGATAAGAAAAAGAAAAAGAACTAAGAAGTAAAAATTTTTCTTCTGCCAGGTAGAAATTAAATGACAGTTTGAACGTGGCAATTTATCATCTTTATTCATAAAAAAATTGTGAATATTTTCCAATGCAGCTGAAAATGTTTAATTGAAAACTGAGGCATTCGGTCAGGTTAGATAAATTCAACTGTGTAATCTAACTTTATGATCGCGCCCAACACTTCAGTTTTTAGTCACCCTTTTTATGTATGATGATGATAAACTGTCATCAATACATCATAATTTAATTTGTAACCAGCCGAAGAAAAATTATTTTTTACTCATTTTCCTCGTGAAAGTGTTGATTTTTCTTAGAAAAAAATTGTTATTTGACGTTACAGAAATCTTATGAATTAAAGAGCTCTTTTCATCTGACACTTTTTTTGATACCCGAAATTTAATGAATCTCGAGTCTCTTGAAGCACTTGAAATTCTTGATAATTCGGCAAAGTCTTTAATGAGAAGAAAAAACGACTTCGCTGAGAAGCTCCTATTATTCATCTCAGATTCCGTCATTTATAATATCTTTAATTACTGAGTCTAATCCCACAAATATGACAATCAAAGAATGACGAGACAGATTTTTACTTTTAAGAGTTTCTTGATATTTCTTTAAATATGCTACCTCTCTCACTCTAACAAATGTCTTTGTGAGTTTAATCTGGTTTAAAGTTATCAAAGATCAGTTTTATAAGCTTACTCGGTTCAGGGGGGGTTAACTTATGATGACAAGGGATTCAAGCTGTTCCTTTACCCTTTCTCCTTCTGAGAGATCTTGGATCCTAGTCAAATAATTACATAAACGAGATATAGCTTTTTCAAAACTGGACCGTTACAGAAGAACGCGTAGGCCAAACGCCAGCGACCAACAGCTGTTTAGCGTTAAACCTTCTCTTTCTAATGCGTTGCTTCTCACTTCTGTCAGTAAATCCGAATTGGCGTAGCCTTCGTTCGCGTTAGAGTTATTTTTTTTTATATCGCAGGGAAAACGAAAAGTGTAAAAAAACAGAGTAACGAAATGGTGTGAAATTTCACATAAAATGTGGAAAAGCCTCTACGGAAATTCATAATTCATTGAAAGAAGTGTATGGAAATGAATATTTATTTCATGCACGTGTTTTTCAGTAGTTTGAGCAATTTCAGGATGGCCGAGAATATGTAGAAGATGATTCACACCCCCGGATCACCCTTCCACGTCAAAAACGGATGAAAATATCGAAAAAAATCGGTAATCTGGTTCGATCTGAACATCGGTTAAGTATTCGTAGAAATTCACAAAGAATCAGTTCGACAAATTTTTCCTCCAAAACAATGCACCGGCTCATTCCTCATTGTCAGTTAAGAAGTTTTTTAGCCAAGTGCAGAATCCCATGTTTACCATTCGCCTTATTTGCCGGATCTTGAACCTTGCCACTTCCATCTGTTTCCTAAAGTGAAATCTGTATTAAAAAGAACAAGATTTGAGCCCGTTGAAGCTGTGAAAGAGAATCGACATGCGTTCTGAAGGAGCTGATAAAAAAGACTTCCAGTACTGTTTCGAACAATATAAGATTCGCGTGGAGCATTGTAGGTTTAGAATAGGGGTGTATATTGATGGTGATAGTAAATAAATATATATGACATCCAAATAAAACGCTTTACAGCCTTTGTCTTGTTATTTAAAAGCCACACCTAATGGCTCACACACGTCAACTATATCTACTCTCTACTGATCACAATCCTCTAACCGTAACTCTCAACTTCTTACTCTGGATTCTCATATTAAATTTTGGCTTCGTTTTCGTATATACTGCTTCTACTCATGTTAGATGACTCATTTGGGTCATCTAATATGAGTAAATCACTTTTCATTTGGTTGAATCTAGGTATTATTTTATGACACTCACCTTATAAAATGTCCCAAAATTAGGGAAGACAAAATTCGTGGATAGCCCAACACTACAAGTTTATCCTTCAGTTTCTCGACAGTAACTAAAGGGAATGGATGCCCAAACTGTCCAATTCGAAATCTGTAGAAGTTTCTGTCGAATTCTACAAAGCTATGTAGTTAGTTTCGTTAAATGTTTAGTTGTGTGTATTTTAATTAAATATTTCTCTCGATGTTTTTTTACATTACCTTTAATCCTTCAAAACTGTACTAGAGCCCGAATCAAATCACTCATAAGCAAAGTTAAGAAAATCAGATATAAAGTATTACAAGTAATAAATATCGTTACGTTTTGATGGTTCGGTCAATTGCTCTAAAAAAGGAATATTCTATCTCTTCGTGATTATCTTTTTAATTACAAAGATAAATTAATTCGTATGGTGACGTTGGGCTATTTGCATTTTTCTCTTCAGTAATCTCGGGGGACATATTGTAATAAAAATGGTTTAAAATTCCAACTCCTTTCCAACCAAAACATAAGTGAACTATGTAAATTACATAGAGCTAAGAAGTGAAATGAATTGAATTCGGGATACTGATTTATAAGAGAAATAGAATTGAAAATAATAGATGACAGGGAATAACGAGAAGCCTGTAGATTCTTGCATGTTATAATTGGAGTGCATTGCAGTAACAGATATTCTGTGATTAGAAGTGATTTCTGATTAGAGTAAGTTGCAAAGGGTGTTTAACCTTCGGCATAGGGGAATTGGTAAGCAAATACTATAGTATTTAATTATAAACTGGGATTCAAGCGCATTGAGACATAGTAAATATTTACAGAGATAGAGTATTAATTAAAATAATTGATATAGTCAAAAGCTATTCAGTACTTTTCCGACTCCTCTGTTTTAAATTGGAACTTATTGTCTCATCAGTGACCGTTAGATTTAACAGCAAGGATTACTGAAACGAATAACTGGGTGGTGTCACAATACTTGTAAATAACTGACTTAAGAGATGAATGATACTTCTATCCAATTTGAATACCATTCATCAAAAACTTTGAACTTTTTAACCTTAATGTGTTATTGTGGACGTTGATAATTTTAAGTAATTCTATTTTCATTGTTTACCTGTATATGTTTTCAATATTTATAAGACTGCTCAACCATTTACTAAAATCCATTATGTTGAAAGAAATCTTCAACATGGAATGAGCAATAGCGTGATATGTAATCCGATATATCTCAATCGCAAAAAGGGCCGTGGTAGCCTAGCGGTCAATGTCGTGGACTCGGGGCCGTCGGTTTTCGTTCAGTCGCGGGTTCAATCCTTGCCCACCAAAGACTCGTCGTGTAGCCGGGGCTGATGCACGTTAAATCTTTTCGGGGCTCAAAGTCCTCCCGTTGGCGTGGTGTGGATGTTAGGAGAGGGGGTGCCAACTCAGGTGTCATCCTCGTCACTTGACCGTGGTTCAAAATTACGAGGTACGTCGCCAATAGCCCTCGTGTTGCTTCTAGTGTGACGTTAATAAAAACTAAACTAAACTCAATGGAAAAAACACACACACATAGTTAAAGAGTTTGTAATAAAAGATAATTATGGATGATTTGCCATTTTTTTGTTGCAGAGTGGACCAATAAAGAGTTACGCAATTTAGATGAATATTAGAAGTGTAATGAATTGAATTAAGTATAGTGATAAATAAGTAAAAAAGAATTATATTGATGTTAATAAATTAGAAATTGAAGTAAATTGCTGTGGCTGATCGTCGGTGATTAATATTGGTTTGAACTGACTCCTGGTTAGAGTTAATGGTAGTAGAAGTCGAACCCGCAGTATTCGATGATGGCCTCAGTCGATACGAATGAGTTAATAAGCTGGAATTTTATTGTTAAGTTTATGAGTAGGATCCAGGGGCGTTGAAAAGTTTTTGAGAGAGGGTTGTCTTGCATAATTTGTGTCCCAATGCAATAAACAATATCTGTATTTTTTCTGAAGTCTCTTCAATTAGAATTTTGTGACCTTATTGACTATTTAATCACACTTTTCGATGCCTGCAGGTTTAAATAATGGAAGGGAAGCTTTACAGTAACAAGGTAAGGACAAATTAAAAATAAGTGTTAAAATTATCCAATTAGTTAACATGACCAGTTGAAAGAAATTAGTATTTCACTATAATTTAGTATTAAAATGGTTGCAAGAAACTGATTCATACCAATAGATCATTAAAATGGATATAAATTGCATCTATAAAGGCTTAATTGTATCGACTATTTAGTTTTATCTTTCTATGGAAGTTTTGAAATATTTGGGAAGATATTTCTTGTTCTTGTGATTTGTTCATAAAAGATAAATATTTTTTGTTCAAAATTACATAAAAATATGAGTATTTATTACTTTATACCTATATATCGAACTATTAAAAATGACTATTATACTTACATATACTTCTATATATACAATTTTACTTATATTTAAATTTCTTGACACGTATTTTAAATAAAATTAAATAAGTGATTGAATTCATATATAACATTCGTCTTTTTAAGTGTTTTAATATTCCTCCTAGATAAACCTTAAGAGATATTGAAAACAAGGAAATTTTAAAATGTGGTTCCTCTCTTAGAAAGGCAGGTTTACTACCAAGTATTTGTGGCCGCAGTAGCCTAGTGATCATGGTTGCAGACTCGCGGCTGACGGATATCCTCGAGTCGTGGGTTCGAACCCTGATGCAATTAAAAACCCTCTGTGTAGCCGGGACTGATATGAACAAAATCTGGCGATGCTCTAAGTTCTTCCTGGCATGGTGTGGAAGTTTGGAGATGGACGTACCAAACCATATGTCCTCCTCGTCGCTTGATTGGTGTTCAAAATTACGAGGTCCGTTGGCAGTATCCATCGTACTGCTTCTCAATGCGATACATTATGTGTGTGTGTGTAATATTGCGAACACGTGAGATGGCGTTTCTCTCTAGCGGTTCTTGAGAAGGAAAAAAAATTATAGAAATTTCATGAGTCAGTCAAGTGAAGTTTAAGCAAAGACCCCTTAATCTTGGCTGAGGATTCAGCGACCATTTGGTGACTTGGCGACTTTGGCGAAAAATGAAAAGTTAAGGAAAGTCCTGACATCGAGTCGATATCTTCACGAGGAAGAAAGTTACAGACTTTTTCTGAATTTTCTATGTGACGTCATACCTGTCCGGAAGAATTATAAATAAGCCAAGAGCCTGTGAGTCAATCAATCAGTCTGTCATTGGATTCTGCTGAAGAAATTGATTGGTAGCGTCGCATTTGATTTGCTGAGGAAATGATGGTTGCGTGGTCAAGCGATTTTGTGGAATGGCCAAATTCTGTCATGGAAGTGCAGAATGTTACTGCAGAGGTTTGTGCGTACTGAGAACTAGTAAGCTGTGAGCTGAATGTTGCTGTTACAACTGTGACTGTCATTAGAAGTGTGTCTTTGTTCCTGTATCTGTGTCAATATTCTGTACAAATGCTGTGTTCCTGTTTGTGCTGTTACTGTCCAAGTTCTGCTACACGTCTGTACTACTTGCCATTATCCCCTGTGTTTAACTGATTTCACTTTCATACAGTCAGAAAATTTCGTATTAATATATATATATATTAATTCGTATTAATTCCATATATATATATATATATATATATATATATATAAGATGGATCAATAAGTCCCCGAGGGACTGCGGTCTCGTTTTTGCGATTTCCTCCTTCAAACGCACCAGCAAGTCAATATAATAATCACTGTTGATCGATTTACCTTTTTCGAGGTAGTCAATGAAAATCACGCCATGCGTATCCCAAAAAACTGACGCCATGACTTTGCCAGCTGACTGCTGCGTTTTCGGACGGCTTTCGCCAGCTGTGCGCCACTCAGATGACTGCCGCTTCGACTCTGGAGTGTAGTGATGTATCCATGTTTCGTCCATGGTCACGTAACGACGCAAGAAATCTTTTTTGTTGCGAGTAAATAGCGATAAACAGCTTTCTGAATCATCGACTCGTTGCTGTTTTTGTTCCATCGAAAGCAATCGCGGCACCCACT
>BMAW01111005.1:25432-57738 GCA_019974015.1 Nephila pilipes | reverse complement strand
CTTGTTATGCTTCGTTCGTTACGTATTACTGGCATTTGATGATTTAGGTCATGTTTTGAAGAAAATTCTATATTTGAATTTTAAAAGTGGATAGAGAAATTACAATTAAAGATCTAAAAGCATTATAGATGATTTGCAAGAAGAGTTTTGTTATCATTTATGCAGATAAGGTTCCCTGCAAATTGTATGCAATTGTTACAAAATTTACTATCATAAATTATTGAGTGAACGTAAATATGAATAATAATGCTTTCCAGTTATTTATGTATAGTAACAGAGAAATAAATAATCGTTTTTGGCATTCAATAAGAGTATACATCTTACAAACAATAAATTTGCATATATTTTCTTAACGCCAAGAGATTTCACAAATTCTATCCAAATTTCGAGAGAGTGTGCGAATGGGCATAACACCTATATCACTAAATCTGGCAAACTTGCAATCCATTCTTCAAAATCTATTGACAATATTAAAATTACTTCTATTGGTAAAATAGTTTTGAAATTGTCAAAACATGAAGAAACAGAGTAATTCTCTGTACATGGGTATGTTTGAAGACTTAACTTTTAACTCAATAGATATTCAAGATTTGGTAAGGTTCTTTTGATTTTATACAATAAATATCGGTACAATCAAACGATAAAACGTGAAAAAATTCTTCTCTCATTAAATTTGTATTACAAGAAAGAATTTTATAGTTTTCAAAAATCTCTAGCAAATTCAGAATTAATCAGCTGTAATTGTCTGGCCCAATTTTTTATTTACATTTTTTATAGATTACAACAGATTGACAATGATTCTTACTTTTCTTTGTGTTACATAGATGATTTAATTATTTAAATAAAGCCTTGGGAATTTAAGCCAAAATATTTCGTTTTACCCCTGTTATCTCTAATTGTAAAACTATCTTAAATTTAATACAGCTTTTAGATCTTGATTTGCAAAGTGTTGACAATAGACTAATTAGTAATATTTATGATAAAGAGAGATTCAGAATTCCATATGAGGTAAAATACCTTTCTGGAACGGTAATCTACACAGATCCATTTATAAAGACTATTTATTGTGGGCTTTTATGGCATTGATGGCTCGTTAACCACACAAAGGTGGACAGAGTTTAATAACGTTAAAATTCTTCAGCATCTGTTTGGATCGTTTTATCCAATGAATTTCTTAAATAGCATATACATCCTGGAAATATGATGACATCTTTTGCGGATCGTGATCAATTTTGAAATCACCCGCACAGCAATGGGTCCACAAGATCGGCGTTGGTGGTCTGGCCCTGAATAATTTATTTATTTGTTTACATTTACACGGCTTACATTTTTTTGTGCTCACTCTCTGGACTATTATGCTCCTTTTACCATACATTACCAATGATTGTTTGCATCCTTTTTTACGTTTTTTATTACCAATCACACAATGAGTTTAAAATCTTTTTCAATTTATATGGTGATTAAATGTTACATTTTTCATTTGAGTATGCTTGAGTACACATCTTGAGCTTAAAATTTCGTCTTACTACTCACATATTTGAGATCTTCATTCTTTTTGAATTCTATAAGTAATTTTTTATATTTTGGTTGGTGATAATTTTTTAAATTACTAGATTTTATTTTTTTTGTACATTTTATCGTTGAAATTTTTTGCATATTTTAAACATTGAACTCTTTGTAATTTTAGTTTCCCAATTCAGCTCTGAAGTCTCAAAGGGAAGGGTTGGTACCAATTAAACTAGTTAAACCCCGCTTATTCGGTCCCTCAGTCCGATATTGCTTTTGACTTTCTGGGTTCCATTTTTCATTTCTTTCAATGTTACATTTCTTTCTACTGGTTTTGTCTGTTTAAAGTATTTTTTAAGTGTTCTTTTCATAAATTTTCCAGTATATATATATATATGTATATGTATATATATATATATATATATATATATATATATATATATATATATACATATATGTATATATATATATATGTATATATGTATATACATATAACTCACATATATATATGTGTATGTATGTATATGTATGTATATGTAACACATCGATCAATAGCTCCAAAAGTTAACCCAGAGATGGCTCGTAGTAAACCAGTAAGCAGGTCTTTCTAGAGTGCAATCTTTTAACTGAGCAGTAAATAAAGATTTTTAGATCGAATCGGACGGAAAAGGTTTTTTGAAGTGAAGAAAAGGTTTTTTCAAGTGCGGTTACCACGATTGCTTTCGGTGCAAAGCAGCAACGAGTCGATGATTCAGAAGCTGTTTATCGCTATTTTAGCAACAAAAGATTTCTTGCGGGAAAAAAAAAAAAAAAAAAATTGGAGGGAAAAGATTTGGAAGCGGTTGGATTTGAATAAAAAAAAATTTCGCAAAAAAAATGTTGTTTTCAATTTTAGACTCGTGAGTTATTGATCGATGTGTTATATATATATATATATATATACATAGTATACATATACATATATACATATACATACATATTTCTCTATAATTTTATTTAAATTCCTAATTTTTCCTTTTCTTCATAATTATCAAAGTCGAACGTTTATTTTTCTCCCTGACACCATTAAAATTTAGCTTTTAATTTATGTGGTCACACCCTGTAACTTCCACGGATCCGAACTGGAATAGATTATTCTTTCTAGTCTTTCTGCCAATAAATAAAATACCTAGAAGTATCTCCTTTCAATACGTCATGACCTGAAATATTTCTTGCATATAAATTTCAAACGAGGAAATTTCCCTTCTCATCTGTTGTAACTACGAAGGGTGAAGGACTGAAAATGCATATCTGGTGTTCTCTATTATTCTTATGTACCTATTATAGTTTTCTGCTTTGTCTAAGGGAGTGAGTGGAAGCATATCCAACGCTGCGATTATATAATATTCTCTGTTTTTCATTAAACATGAAATACATAGACTTTATTCTAAGAATTAGGGTAGGTGGTATTAATTTTCCGTGACTGTAACACAAGTTGTAAGTAATTGCGCCTCATTTGTTACATAGAGCGGGCAAAATGTATACCTGGTGATAAAGTTATTTAAAATTAAATTTTGCATGACAACCATTAAAAGCAACCATGCTTGAAGTTTTTATTTAATCGAAAGTTTAAAATATATGAAATTTGTATAAGAACTTAAATTCTGAAAATTACCCAGAAGTGTTGGGAGAATGACAAGCAACGATTTTAAAGACTAGAAATGGTATTGTTTTTAAGCATATTGTAAGGTTTGGATTTGAAGTTTAAAGCTATAAATATTTAAAAAGTGAGCACATAATTACTTTGCTTTATTTAAAATTTAATGCATAGCAAAATATAAATGGCTATAAAGTGAATTATTCTGATGTATTTTTAATAGAACAAAGGCATCATACTGAAAAAAAAGAGTGTATGCTATATTTATTTAAAATATATGTTGATAGAATTGCTATGTGAATTTTTAATTAAAATTGTTAATATTGTTATTTTGATACTAACTTTTTATCAAGTGAAAAAGTATGGTATTCTGAAATTTAATTAAAAGTTAATAAGAGTTTTTGTTGTGTGTATAATTTCTAAATTTGGAAACATATTTTAAAAGTGTTTTTAATTAAAATGTCCTAGATAATCAGGATGTTATTTTGTATGAGATTTAATTGAACTCTTTTTGAAATTAATACTAACTTGGTTTTTAAAAAAAATGTGTAATTTTTTGAAAATGATTACATTTCCTTTTGATAAGTATGGTAAAAATAAAATGTATATATAATGATAATATATTAATTATACAATTTGAAGAATATTTTAATATATCATTTTTGAATACATAAAGGGACACCTCACTATTGTTAAATAAATAAAAAAAAAAATAGACACACCAGAAATTGTATAGTGTGATATATAAATGATTTCATTTTTAATGCTTGTACATTACTTAGAGAAGGATCATGACTTTGTCTTATTTTAATATATGCAGTGGGAATTTAAAATTCAAAGTTTTAAGAAATATTTTAGATCTTATATACTTTTGAATCAAATGAATAATATTGTTCTCTTATTATTATAATTGAGAATTGATAAATACTATATTAATTGGAATGAATAAAATAATAGTTTTGAAATGAATATGTCGTAATGATTGTTACTATGATGCTTTTGAAAAATATATCAATTAAGTGTTTTGGTTTGAACTATAAGATAAAAAAACAATTGTATAATGTTTCATTGTCAAGGGTTATTTTGAGTTTTAAATTACGTTTTATGTGAAAAAGAAAGGAATATCTAGTTTAAATGATCTTTCTGGAGTGCTGTGTTAAAGGAAAATTGAAAATAAATAATTTGAATGATAAATAATATTAAGGATAAATAAATAAATAAAATAAGATAAACTGTATCAGCTTTGACTTACGAATAAGTGTGGCAAATTTTTGTCACAACAAACCACATTTCTTCTGCTAACATGGAAAAAAGTTTGGTATAGAAATCTTCGTAGTCTGGCACAGAAAGTTAAAAAATGCTTTCTTAAAGGAATTTAAAATTCACTGATAAATTATTTATTAAAAAATTTTAAGAACTGCATTATAATATCTATTACCAGATCTGTAACATTTGAATGACATCAGATTTCATTTTATGCATGTTCATTTCGCAACCCTCAGATGCATGTAAGAAATGCATAAAAACTCGTTATGTTTCGGAAACTGTCAGAGTCTTGTCATCATTAGGAGTCGCGCGGGAAAATGTGTTCTCAAATTATTATCTTTGTTTGAAACTTAATAATTTTCTGATTATTGATTTGCAAAATTCCACCCACATGTATTTTTATAGGTTCAAGTATTTATGTCAAGAGACAAAATATAATGCTGAAACACCTATTAGTGTTTGACTTTAATCATAAGATCATACAAAAATTTATAACTTTAAATCACACACAACAAACAAATTTTATTTTTCTTCTCATTCAATATTTTGAGTACTTTATATAAAATTGTTCTAATGTTGTGTTAAGATGAAGTAATTTTAGATATAACTTTTTGGGGTATAACTCTAAATAAAAATTTTAAATTCAAATTTCTTCTTAGAAACTCCTGTAAAGTGCGATGGTATGTTAGGGCAGAACACACATCCGTCTCTTGCGGAGGGGAGAAATTTGCAATGATTTCACTTGAATTTAATTCTACTTCCTAATTTGTAGTATACTTTAGCTTGCTTGAATCATCAGTCTCCCAAGGATCTGAACCAACAGGGATAAGCCCTACTAGAATTCTGCATGAAACTAAAATACCTAGAAGCATTCCATCAAAAACCGCATCATCTGAAAAAATCCTTTCATGTAAACTCTCTTAGCAAGGAAAATTCTCTTTTCTACCGCTGTAGCCACAAATGTTGAAACTACGCATCTGGTGTCTTCAAATGTTTATAATGTTAAATACAGAATCCAGTAGACGACACTTTTGTTCCGTTCACTGTCGTCATCATGTAATTGGTTATCTCTAATATAAAATAAATAAAAGTGTAAGTGTGAAGATTATTCAGGTGTCTTCGTTGTGCACAACGAGTAGAAACATTTTACACACTTTGTATACCTCAGATATACTTCAAGATGGCTTATTAGTAAGAATGTGAAAAATGGCTGCATCAGCTTTTATATGTGGAATCCTGCTGAGGCTTGTAATGTTTGCACACAAGTCCCCTTTTGCAAAGTAAAGGTCATATTGGTTTCGAATCGACTCGATTTGTACATTCCAACGATTCTTCCGAACACAAATGTGTCCAAATATCTTCTTTGTGACAAGGTTCGTTAACAAAGTTCTCTTTCACATGAGGTGCGCAAAACATGTCTTAATTGGTTGTGTGGATTTAGTCGATATATCCGCATTCCAGCGAGAGCAGGTGTTTTACACATTAAGACGTTGACTAAAATATTTTGCCTAAAGAGAAAATTTAACAAAAACTGGTGATTCTTGTGAAGTTATTTCAAACATATTTACCAATATTCACCAATCCATTTTATCGTATTTTAAAATGAATTGGTGAATATCATATGTATCACGCTTAAATGTTTTAGATATATGAAGTAAAAGTAGTAAATATCTATGAAGAGGTACAACACTTAACTTGACTAAGAGTTGAAGAGTTAAGTGTTAAATCAACTCATCGCAGGTTTTGAGAAACATTAACCGTCATGTTGACTAGTATAAACAGCAGTGTATGAGCAGTGTACTTGCAATTGATAATCCATCAGATTCACTTAATCAATTTTGACGATACTACTTATAAAATAAGTTGGATGTAATCTTGAATGTGTTTTGCTTATTAATTACAATTAATATTCGAAAAGTCGACTTCTATGTTTAAAATTTTATATTAGTGTATTATTATGAACTTCTGATTCTGTTTTAGCACCTTACCAATTTATTTTAACGGTTTCATACAATGGTTTCAATAAGAACAATTCTTTTTTTGTGTGTGTGTTTCTCGTATCATTTACTTATGCGTATTATAAAATAAAGTAATTCCGACCGAATTATGGGTTCTATTTGATGTTATTTTATTGTATGGTTCTATTTGAGGTTGCCCTTAAGTTTCATTCTCGATGGATATTCTAAGCATTAGGATTGTGCAAGTATATTTTAGTGGAATATTTAAAGTAGATGAATACCACATGATAAAATAAATATATTTGATTATTTTATATGTATGCTGTGTTCTGATAAAATAATATTGACAGTTTTATTAATAATATTTAACGTATTAATTACTGGGAATTTTACAAAATTTATTTGTACAAAATATTTGTATCGAAAGGTTTGGTATTTAATTATTTGGTTAAGGATTATTCACAGTATTGCGAAAACGAAGCTGAATAAACGTTCGTTCATAAATCTGTCAATATTTTTAATGTATTTCAAATTTCATTTTTGTGGAAACAATATTATAGCACATTAATTCTAACAGTTTGTTTACGTGTAGTGCTTACTGATTGCACATTAATGGATATTAGAGAATTATTTGAATATTTAATAATTAATGTTTCTTAAGAGGTTACATAATAAGTTTAGAAAATTGTTTTGGTTATTGGTGTCCATTATTGTATCATTTGTTTTAGAAATATTTGGTTATTGGTGTCCATTATTGTATCATTTGTTTTAGAAATATATTATTTGATTTAACTCATATATCATCTATTGTCAGATACATATATATATATATATATATATATATATATATATATATATATATATATATATATATATATATATATATATATATGTAACACTATTCCTATCGACTTATGTAATGTAACATAATCTCAATAACATTCGAGGCGTATTGGATTTTCACTTTTATTTTAAGCTGTGAGAGAGACCATTTTCATTAGGTAGTTGGTTACATCATTTAAGTAAGAAGAGCAGAACAGTTGTATGAAAAAGAGCAAGCGCAGTATGAAAGAGAGCACGTTTTTCGTTGCGTTTTTGCTTATATACTAGGGAAAATTCCCATCAAACGTCATAAGCACGTGGTAAGAATAAGGGGATTCCAGGGAAATATAGTAGATAGGGAATTAAAAAGGGATTGTTTTTGATAGATTTATAATTAGTTTAAGCAGAATTAATCCTTTTCAAGAGCGCGTGATGTAATAAATTATAGGATACTTTTGGAAGGGGATCAGGAAATAAGAATGAACTCTTTACTTTTGTATTAGGGAATGAGATAGAATAGAAAGTTAAGTTATTATTTAGGGTAATTATTGAATTAAAAGTTAAATCATTACATATATATATATATATATATATATTGTTTAAGAGTTTTCTAGACTATTGTTCAAGAGTTTTAGACTTATTTTTCTATTAGTTTTAAGAGAGAGAGTTATATTTCTCTTCCTGTCTAACTATATATATTTATATATTTTATAACAAAGGAGTTACTAAGCGCTGAGCATCATAACATTTTTAACTAAGGGTAGAAAAGATTTATATAATTTGGTTGAAGAAATAGGGGGAAAACCAACTCCCGAAGTGAAGATAAAAGATCTATACATTATTATTATGGAAAGTAAATCTTATGGTGAACAATTTGAAAACGGGACATTAGAAATGATCATTAATACCAGACTCGAGGAGATCAAGGAAAATCAAATGGAATTACAAGCTCAGCAGAAGCAAAGACAGTTGAAAGTACAACAGAAGCAAAGATAGTTAGAAGCGCAACAGAAGCAATGAGAGTTGGAAGCTCAGCAGATAAGAGAACAAACGGAATTTAAACTGAGAAAACTCGAAATTGAATTTAAGAGTCAATCAAGCTTTCTTAATGGTTCCCAATAACAATGGGTAGTGCTGCTCAGAACTAATTAAGCTTATGCTTAGATTAAATTTACATGATGATGATGCTATTATTTACTTATCTCTATTCGAAAGATAGGCCAAAAGAACCAACATAGACTGTGTATCGTGTCTTTTGAAATTATTACTATTCAAAATCGTCCAATTAATTAGTAGAGAATTGGAAGAAAAATTGAGGATTACGAGAATGTGAAAACAATTTTGTTAAAAATATTTAGAATGAGTCCTGAAAGTTTCAGGAAAAAGTTAGTAGTACATCAGAGAATGGCTAAGAAATCTTGGACGGACTTCTGTTATGAAATAACAAATTATTTTGAAGTATGGATTGGAGATCTAGATATCCCAGATTTTGAAGGATTAAAAAATCTAATCGTTACAAACCAGCTCAAGAAAATTGTACCGCCTGAAGTACGAGAGCAACTTTTAAGTGAATGAGCTAAATTTACTTCCCCGTCCAAGTTAGCAGATTGAATAAATGAATTTGATAGTTTTCGCAGTACAGCAAGGAATTCCTTGTAAAAGGTTTCTAAGGACAATATTAATAAAATAATTCGTCCTCGTACTCCATTCCCAGAACCGACATTTAAAAATGAACAAATCTGGTCACTTTAAATTCATGCAAATGGAATCCACGACGTCCAAATTAGGATTCATACGGATCTAAATACAAACTAATTTGTTTTAGTTGCGGAAGAAAAGGTCACATCTCATAATTTGGTATGAAAAATCGTCAGTCTAGAAATGTTCCTGCTACCGCGCAAATAATCTGGTCTAAAAGTCAACTACAATAACAGATGATAAATCAAATGTGTTGGCAACTAAAATTTCCAATCCAGTATTCAAATCAGTAAACATTTATGATGTGGATGATTTAAAAATCAAAAATCATCGAAGTCAAATACGGAAAAACAGTACTCAATGGTATCGTAGACACGGGCTCACAAATACCTGTAATGAGTGAGGATTTGATGTTCGTTACACCTTATGGAGGAAAAGGCAAAATAGAAACAAATTCAGTTTTTGATGAAAATGAAACACCTCTCAGAATATTTGAATTGAAAATGAAGTACAATTTACATGGGGATGTTAGAGTCACTTGTGTCGTTTCAATAAGTTTTACTGGTGGTTCACTACTAAGCATACGCTATGCTTAAAGAGAATGTTGTACTCCATGGGAGTAGCTATTGTTCGGAGATATCAGTTTCAAAAGTCTAAATAATGAACTGTCTGAACATATTAGTGACAAGGGTAAGTTTTCGAATGCAACCATTAACTGGAAAGGAATCCATAGAAAATAAAAAGAACAATCTTATAATAGAAGAGACATGCGTAGAATTTGGCTAACTTCAAGAGTATTTAACGAAGTTTGGGGGAAGGGAAACAGCATTTGAAATAAAAATTGAGGAGTGTACTGAAGAACTGTAAAATCACCATGAAAGTATCGATAACCAAAATAAAAATTTCTACGAAATGAAAAAAAAGAAGATTCTCTTCAGACTGAAAGCAATGAACTGTGGAATCAGGGAAATGTAACGTAACAAAATTTATTTCCACTTAAAGAATTATCAATAAAGAACTAAGGGCTAAGGTCCATGACTAACAGGGCAGTTATCAATGGTCGTAACAATGTAAGAAAGGATATACAAAATCTTATACACAAAGGAGGAAGTCAAGAGCAAATTGTCAATTATTGCTATGGCACGGTTATAGAGAACATAGAATTTTTGGAAAATTCCTTATCTATCTCAATTTAGAAGTTATTACGGAAGTAGCTGGTGCATCTAACATGAATTATGTTACATAAGAAGTTGATCAGATATTTCATAAAAGTGCTTTAAATGCTCATTACTTGAATACAAGGAAATTAAGTTTGGATTTACACAAGGTCCGTATAATGTTTGTGATAGAAATTAAAGAGAAAAAAATTCTAATTTGTTTTTAATTTGTACCGCCTAATTCTAATTTGTTTCTTTGACAAATATTGAAAACCATGGTCAAGCAAATTGTCAGCAACATGCAAAAATCTGGAACAATACATAATAAAAATAAATTTATATTTGATAAATAAAAAAAATGCGTTTAATGAAGGAAGGAAAAGCAGCTTTGAGAAGATCACATCTTCCTAAAGAGAGAAATATAACTAGTATTAATTCAAGTCTCATATCTATTCAGTCCTTTTTAGAACAATATTTGAGCAGTGAGATTCAACAAAATTTACTTGGTTAATTCTCTGTAACAGATCGGTAAGAAATCGATCAATTAAATGATGATTTTCATAAGTTTACGCCTGAAACCAAGAAGGTACTTCATAAAAGATTGAGGTAGGAAGCAGAAAAGAAGAAGCTAAACAATCGTCTAAATAGTCACTTATATAGAAGAAAAGAACTTGAAGCAAAACTTCAAGAAATTTCATTGGAAGATAGGAGAAGAAAGCTGAATAATATCAATGCTGAATTTGTTGTTACCAATAACAATATACAAGATGTAAATATAAAACTCAAAGGTCCTGCGCTTAACTCTAAGCAGAAACATACACAAAAGTAATTGGAACACTGCTGGTACAAAAAAAAAGATAATCAGGATGAAATCAATGATGATTCAAAGATTTAGAAAAGACAAGGTAATTGTCATTATACCTCCAAAAGAAGAACACATTTATTCAGAAAATCAGAAAATTTGATTCTTTTCCCTCAGTGATATTCAAGAATGATCAAACTCGTAGTAGGAAGCAGTTGTGTAAGAAACTAGAGCAGTGTAATCATAAATTCAAGAAATACAGCCATAGGAAAAAAAAGGCTTTAGATGAGTTTATCAATTAATCAGAAATAGAAGCTTTTTGTTTCCTTGAGGCAATGAAAATCTTAATATATTGATATTTGGTGCTGTGATACAAATAATATCCGATCATAACCTATTTACATATTTAAATCAAAATGCACCTCATAGTACAAACATTTCTCGCTGTGCATTAGCTATACAACATTGTATTAAAAGCGTCACATATAGGAAGGTAGTCGTCATGGTAATGCTGATGCCTTGTCTTGATTAAAATGTGAATCTTGTAATTAATTTTTAGAAAATAACATTCCATCTATATACTTGCTCTTAAATGGTGTGGCAATACTATATTATTATTGATTTATTATTTGTTTCATGCTTATATATAAATTTGTCTGTATTAGTTTGTATATTTGTATAATTTTTATAATAAGGTGGAGCTTCAGGTGAAAATCTCTCTCTTTAATAATAGGCCACAACACGTGTTGCGCGTAATAGGACAATTACTTATTCTATTTTTATTTCCTTTCGCCTCATCGACATTCATTTGACGAATGTGTTTTCACCAATGGGAGAATTACAGATCTATGAAGAGGAACAGCTTAACTTGACTGAAAGGTGAAGAACAAGTGAACTCGCCATCATGTTGGCTGGCGTAAAGAGCACCGTATAATAGTTTAGTCTGATGTTTTTTATTATTGTATGTATTTGTACAGTGTGCTGCATTACAGCATAATTAAAGTTTAGAAGCGAAAAAAATTATGAAAAAGCCTGTTTATTTATTGCATGTGACACTCACAGCCTTGAAACGACTCGAACAAAGATTGGAATTTGTTTTACTAAGACCTATATATATATGTGTGTGTGTGTGCTTGTGTGTGAATTTAAGATAATTCACAAATTATTTCTATTTTTTACAAAAAGTATAGAATCAAAGGGGCTGATTATGCTGCCGAAGAATTATGTAATTATTCAGTGTCGAACAAGTAAGTGTACACGTGCATGTCTGAGGAATGCTATACATGTATAAGTTCAAAGCACTAAAACTTATAAAAACAAAACGAATAAAAGGTACAAAAAGAGAAATTAAATGATTAAGCAAAATATATATACATAGTGAGAACTAATAAATAAGGTGAAAATTTGCTATATATGATGTTGACTACTTCATATGATCTGAGTCAGTTGAAGTCACATTTTGGCCTAATCCACATTTGGTTCCTTGGCACATTTGGTTCCAATTTTTAAAGCATCATTCCTTTTAATTGTTTCGTTTTTGAAGACTGCATTGATATGTTCGAAAATACATGTTTGAGTCTTGTTCTAGATTGTGTTCTTTGAATATCAATCATCTCTTTGATTTGGTATTCATGCACTAATTTTGATCTTTTATTGAACTTTTACAGATTTCTTATTTTAATTTACAAATTGATTTCTTTGGCACCTAGGTGTATTTCTGTACGTTTTTATTGGAAATAATCTGTATATTCATTCTTAGAGATGTCTAAAACTTACATTTCTTTATATTTGTTTGAACACCATTTAAAAATTTGAATAGAGGTTTCTGTGTAGTTCCACTAGTTATGCTGTTCAATTTCCGTTGAAATGCGGAACAAATCGAAACCACTTGGTAGGATCGTCTAAGTAAAGTTTGACTGCAGCAGAGAGATAATTGTTCATGTATTCGGTCAATTTGTCATCCATTTGACTCGAGGAAAGTCAATATTCATGAATCAATTTGATATTTTCTTTGGCTCAATAACCTTGAAATTCTTTTAAATTTCATGCTGGTTCTCTTTCTATGGTGATTCTAAAAAAGATTTCTGAAGAGAGATTGTTAGTGGAATGAAAAATGAATGCGGTACGTCCAAAAAGACTATATTCTATAATAACGGTATGTAGAAGCCTTAGGGAGTGGTCAAAGTTCTGTTGATAAAAATGCTTCGGGCTCAATTAACAACGTTATCGACGCATTTTATGAAATTAGGGAAGTAAATATATTTCTTAACTACTTTGTTTCCGTTTAATTTTCTCAAAAATGACCCTTATCATTCACATCTAAAAATATTTGTGTTTACATGGCATCAACTAAAACTGACAATTCTGTTTCACGTTTTGATATTTATCTAAATATTTTAGTTAACCACATAAATTGCAAGAGTTTTATCTTTCAAGAGCTCTCAATTTTTTCTTGGTGAGTCTTTGAATAAAGAATTGCATAAACAAAAGAAACAGAAGGGGCTTTTTTAGAAATTCATATTGTCCACTAGTAGTACAAAAGAAATGTGTTTTGAACAGGCACCAGTTATTGAGCTATGAAGGAAACAATTTATAAGTTCTGACATTGCAAATTCCTTAGAGTTTTCCAAAGAATCAAAGAAATCATAATTGAATGAATTAGGTTATTTTTCTGTGAGAGAGAGACAATTTTCTCATTAATTTGGCGAAAGAAAAGAAAGGGATTTGCAGAACCGTCTTCCTTGTTACACAGAACCACCGGAGAATGATAGTTGAGAAAATTTGGTGTATGTGATACCTTCCGTAACATGCATTGTTGAATTTGTACTTGGAGAACTTTTGGTTTTACTTGCGAAAGATATCTGGTACTCTCAGTCATTGATATGCCTTCAGAAAAATAAATATTTATTTTTAAATCAGTGATTTTATAACACGTTTATAACATCTAATATGTTCAGAAACTTGATATTTTATATCATAAAAAAAGATAAATCAGGTAAACTGTTTTGTTCTACTACATTGGTAATGTTGACGAAAGAATTTAGGTTTCCTTCTTCAAAAATTAAGAAAATATCCTGTTTACTTATTGAACATTCAACTTCTATCAAACAGTTTTGTCCCTTTATTATATCAAAAGAAAGAAAAAACTTATTTAACAAACGTAAACGTCAGTTTCAAAGGCTGGGTCCCAATTTTCTAATAGATGAATTTTCAAAAAGAAAAATTTTGAGATCTTTATCCACCAAAGCATAATGTTTATTTTGAAGATAAAAATGTTTAGACACATTTAACTAGGATTAGTAAAAAGGGAAACTGTATCACAATTATGAGCATCTGAATAATGCGATTGCTGCTTTATTTACTTTTTAAGGACAATTTGAAATTCTGTGACCAAAAGCGTCGCAATAAAGAGAAGAGAAATGAAAACTCATTGCAGGAAATTTTTACTGTGCGCTAGTATTTGAGTCCATATCGAAGCAACATTTGATTTACCACTTAATTTGTAACAAATAATATGATCATTAGAATGAAGATAATCTATTTTTTGCGCAGGTGGCTTAGTTCGAGAAATGCTTTGAAACTCATTTTGTGAGTTTGTGAAAATACTATATGTAGAACATTTTGTAACAAGTTTTGCGGAAGTTACTTGGTTTTAAGGCTACACAGTACCCTAAAAATGACAAATTTATCGAAAAATTTTTTTTTGCATTTTCCTGTAGCCCATACATTTGGGAATCTTGGCCCCAAATTTTAGATCTATTAACCAATTAGTTTTTAAGATATTTGAAGTTTTCTGAGCATTGTCAGTCACTATTTTTGACAGCTGAGGGGGGCGTGGTTAGTTTCGGTTTCATTTTAAAGCATTTTTCCATTCTTAAATTTAATTAATTACTGATATTTTTTAAATAATATCGATACTTGCAGAGAAGTAGATATTAACTTCAACTTTCACTACTAAAATCATTTATGTTTGTTCATATTTTGAGTTCTTGATGTGCTAATAGTTACTTAGCCAAAATTGATAAGAAAAGGTATTTCTCAAGACCAATATTTATTCTGCATATAATTTTTATAATTTAAAAGCTTTTTTAAATTGTTTAAGTTAAGTTTCTTCTGTTGAGAAAATTCCACGGACAAAACTTTCATAGCTTGAGAAGAGAAGCAACATTTCTAAGAGATGGAGTACTGCTAAAAATGACAATTCTAAATAACTACAAAACTTCAGAAAACAAATGTTTTGAATACGAGTGCTGCAGATAAAAGTATGTTTCAAATTACATTATAGTGGATACTGAATGTTTGTTTACAGATAATTTAAGCAATATTTGTCATATTGCATCTTTAAAACTTTGCTATGGTCAAAGAAATAGATTTGCATATAAAGTGAATGTTGTATGTGTTAATTGTGACCAAACCTAGAGTGAAACATGTTCATAACAATTAATTGATACTATATTACATCAAATATCAAATGTTAGCAAGCATCAATTTTTTAATGTTCCATTTGATGTAAATATGAAATTAGTGCAAGGTATGTTAAGTTTGTGACTTGGCTACTCATCGTTGGAAAAATTCTGCATGCATATGAATTGAAATATAATGTTTAGTAAAACTTTTAAAAGACATTATGAGCCAAAAGTTCTGATTGGACATCTTGTTGGGTCAAATCAGCCGTTGCTTTATATTCGTAAAGATGTCATTGAGGCGTAGGGCTCAAGGAATGATAAAGATATAGTCGGTATTGGAATGTCATATGATGGAAGCTGGTTGACAAGAGAACATACGTCAACGTCAAATATCGGAATAGGATATGTTATCGACTTGCTGACTGGCTTTGTGATAGACTACGAAGTAATGTCAAAGCGGCGTGGAGAATGTGAACAGACTAAATTTGAGCTTGGAGAAGAAAGTGCTGAATTTCGTATTTGGTACAAAGGACAACAAAATGTTTGTAGTACAACACATGTCGGATCATCTAGTGCAATGGAAGTAAATGCAGCTTTGAAATTATGGGAAAGATCTGAGAGTATTAGTTTCCGGGACACAATCTTGCTCTTTGACTCTTGGTGTTTTTACCAGTCATCATTAGCACGTGGAAAAAAATCAGGTATTCACAAAGATTGGGTAAAAATAACAATCAACGAAGAATATTTGCCCAAAATCTTGCCTATTTATCAGCGATTAGCATCAACTGAATTATTAAGCACATGTGTCAGAGGTTTGACACATAATTCTAATGAAGCATTACATTCGATGATATGGGACAAATATTCCAAAGAAAATACAGCTTCTAGGAGTCGTGTTCATTGCCATGTCGAGTGCAATACCTGAATTTATTGTTGGAACATTAAAAGCTCTAAAAATATTTCAGGATGCTAATTGAATTTGTAACAAGTTTGTCATCAGAACATTTAGTGTACTTTATTCATTGTAGGAGAACCTATTTCAGAAAGAAAAGGAAATCTGCAAATTTTAAAGTTGCGCAGAAAAAAATAAAACTTGTTAAATTGCGTCGATTTAAAATTCAGAAAAAGTTAGGTGCTATGTACAAACTTGGTAGTTTTTAAATTTTTTTAAACTTTTATTTATATCATTATTATTTTTTATAAGTGTATTGTGTTTTAAAACTTTTGTGAAATTATTATGTTAACTTTAAGCTGAATAATCTGTCGTCGTAACAAATGCTATATCGATATTTTGCAATAACATATTTTGAATAAATAAAAATATTTGCCATAATATTTAATTAAAGTAGTGTTTTCATATATTATATAAGTAGTTAAATAATATATTAAAAATTTAGATCTTTGCAAGCATTATTAGTTTTTGTTTTATGCCTTTAAAAACTTTAAATGCATTTTTCTCAGACTTTTATTATTGAAGATGTAAGTGTTTTCTAATCCCTAAGGCTTTTTTTCTGTTCAAGATAGAGTCTTGAAATTTTTTATACATACTGAGATATATGTATTCTATAAAAGTTAGTATGGATTTAGGTCTGGGATCCCTAGTTATTTTTTTAAAAAATGTTAAAGTTAATATTTTAAAAATTTTCCTGTTTTTTCCAGGTTTAGCTAGAAAAATAATTATTAAAAATCAACAAGGGAACAGATTTTTAAATCCATACTAACTTTTGTTTGCAATAATGTATGAAATATAAATCACTCAAAATAATTAAAAAATTTCAAAAATTGTGTATTTTATAAGGGTTTAAAAAAACATCAAAATTTTTAATTTTTTTTAAATTTTAAAATAAGGACTAGTTAAATTGACTTTTTATTTTCAGAATCAGTTTAATAATATAGTATGAAAACAATACATAAGTTACTTTTAATATTACTGTCTCCAAAAAAATTTTTTGAAAGAGAGTACCGTGTAGCCTTAATTTTGTAAAAGTAGTAATCTCATAAAACAATAATTTGTTGGAGTGATATGTTAATTTATTTATTACATTTAAGAGTTAGATGAATCCCCTATATACTTGTTTTTTTGTGATTATTACTCTCATTCCAAACTTTTAATCTTTAATAGTCATTGTACTAATATTTCATGTATTTCTGCTCCGTGGAAGTGTTCAAAAAATATAGTCTATCAATAAATATATAATGAGGGATTACCCGAGAAAACAATTTATTTCCTCAAGTACACCCTAAACGAGAAAATGAAAGTATTTTGATTTAATGCTGAGGCTATGAAATTTAATTTGAGAGAGTAATTACAAAGTGCATCCAGCTACCAGGATGGGCTGTATTTCATTGATTTGCGTTACCAGAAAAATCATTTAGTCTGACAGAGAATTATTTAGAATTATTTCACTGGTAGAATATGGGTTTGACTGCGATAGAATATGTATGTCGTTTTCAATTTCAGAGTTACACTTTCCGTGAGGGCTGACTTTGAAACTATCAAGGCTTGTAAATGGAAATAAAATATAATCTATTAATTTGATGGCATTTTATGCTATTTTCATATGCAAAATATTAGCTTCAAAAATTAAATTATTTGAAATAAGAAAAATGTTTATAGTTCATTTTCTTTCTTGAATTTCAACTTTCGAGAAAATGCGCTAAGGTTACTTAATTTTGATAGTTTTTCTGATCATGTGGTTTTTGAAATATTATTATATCATTTATAAACTTTACAGTATAAGTATAAGCTTATTAAATATATTTTAGAAGTAAGTAAGTGAATTTTATATCTTTTAATGCGATATGTATTATTTTTAAAATTTAACTGCATTGGGAAGGAACAAAAAGATCTGTTTTCAAAGTTTTGTCGTTGCCTCGGTTGCCAAAATCATTGAAGAAATATCCAAAAACAGTCACGTACATATTATCCGAAAACGAACTATTGAAACTCTCACACACACATGGATACACAGATAACACTGACTACGAATCTCTGGAAACACAACACAAATAGACAGAAATAAAATGATCCGTTTGGGTTTTAAAGAAGTATTGAAAATTATGCATCCTTCAGTAATAAATTCTCTTATTTTACTGCATCAAGATAGTCCAGTAAATGATGTTGAATTCAACCTTTAGTGCTATTTCTCAGAGCTAATATACCCCATTATTTGTAGTTGTAGGTGAAATAATGACAACGAAATGGTATTCTTACTTTTTTCTGTGTAAACTCATTACATCTAAGAAAACATTTAGTAAAATTAAAATTTAAACATGATACAAATCAACGATGTTATTATTTCATTCGAAAAGTTTTGAAATTGAAAGATATATTACAATTCACTAAATTTATAATTGGAATTCTATTATTCCATTTTTGTGTTGATGGATTCAAATTGCTCAGTTCGAAGCTAGCTTCTGTATCACACTTAATGAATGGACATTTCGAGAACGTGGTGCTCCATCGTGCGTATCGTCTGTCTGTGTTACTTGTTTTACTTAAATGAAGAAGCTTTGGGAGTACTAAGCAGATTTTAAAATCAGGAATAAGAAAATAACTTCTGAGAACTTGCAGTTCAAGTTTTTCTTCCTTTGTTTATAATCTAGAGATAATTAATCGCTCATTATGTGACAATGACGGGAAAAGTAAACTGAATATAAAACGCTTTTAATAATCTTGTTCTGTTGAACAACGTAGCTTGTGGTAATCTTCTTTTCCACGAAGATTCTTATGATAGGCATTTAAAGGGTTATCTGATATTATCTTCTTGAACAGTGTAATTATTTTATCATTACGAAGTAAGATATATACTTATTTATATTTCGGATTTTAGATATTTCTTTACAAGAAAACCATTGGTATTTCTTTACAAGAAAACTATGGGTATATATAAAAGTTATTGACTTGTAGCCTTTTTACTTCATTTTTACAATCCACAAATATTTTAAATTCTAATTAAATGGTCAATAAGTTAAAAAGACAATTCAAGAGACACCAAAAACGAACAACATAGTATTCTCACATTATCTTCTCAGATTATGCTACATCGCCTCTTGTCGAATTCCTCTTAACTCACTTTCAGCCTAACTTATACTTATATAATAAAGTCTTAACTTACTAACACACTCGTACAGAGTGAAATATTTCTTACATATAGGGATTTGAACTCATCCTGCTCCAATAAGATGTCACTTCTAATCGGTTTTAATAGAATAGATTAATTACAACAATTCACTCCAATTTAAAAGGGACTAACAGCTATCGTTTTCCTCTAACTTCCCTTCTTTCCTTCCAATTCTATTTCATTTAGATATCATTATCCTTAAGTCAATACATTACACTTCTTATATCCATCTAATTTGCCTTATCATGTTTTGTTTGGTTGGTAAGAAGAAGGAATATTATGCTATTTTAATTAGAAAAATTTTCCAAATTAAGTGAAGAAAAACCATGAATAATTCAACTTAACATATTGAATGTAAGGAGGAAATAAGTGTAAATTGTCTGGAACTGACGGTATTCTTAACGATGTATTATAAATGAGTCAAGAGAAGAAAGTCTACATAAGTCTAACTTTGCGTTATAGTTAAATAACTAGATAACGTTAATACAATATTGTCTAATTTTCATTTAAAGCTTTCTTCACTGATTTTCAAATATCTTAGAATGCATAAAATTGGTCCATCTATTTTGATTTAATAAAAATTGATTTATAAAGAATTCAAAGAGTTTTTAGAAAAGTAATTTCTTATTGTTTATTCATTTTAAGCAAAGTTTTACAAAAAGAAATGGCGATCTGCGTAATCACTTGAAATTAATAAAATCCTTAAGGCAACAAAGAATCAAATCAACACCATTTCAAATCCAGTACATTAAACTGATATATAACAGGCCGGTGATCATTAATTCCATTACGTGAAGGCTGAATTTCGTAATCACAAATTTCATAACACAACTACGGTTCCCTCAAATAAACTGATTGCTTGGTTTCTGCAAGTCAAATCCGATTATCGGCTCGAATTCAATGTCGAGAAATAGTGACTCGTAAGAGCAACTAATCATAATCATCCTTACACCATAAGCATTGCAGTAAATATCATTAAAATTACATGAAATCTCTTTACTAGAGATATCTTCATGTTTTTTCTGCTATTGTATAAAATGTGTATTTGCACTAAAAGTTCAAAGATGTTTATGAAAAATATCATTATTTATATAATAATATTTTTCCAGCATAATAATGCTTTATATGTATCTCTATTTGTGTGTTTGTTAAATAAAATACACGAAAAAAGCTTTTTCTAGATTGGTTTTCACTATTTTCTTCTAACCATTAACGAAAACTGCTAAGGTACATTTTAGCTTAAAGTGTTTACTGTTGTAATTTTGAATCTATTTATTTCTTTTTAATCGGAAAAAAATGAAGTGATACATGAAATATATCTTTTATATTTAATTATATATAACGTGTCACAAATGATTTTCTAATGCTCTTATCTTTCATTTGTTAAACATGATTTTGAATTATTCTAATCCAGCAATTGATCATTTTTAGTTCTATGAGTGTTGAACAGAGAATTACATACTTCAAGATCAACTAATCTGCTTCAATTATTTTTTTTAAATAAGGTTAAAACTCATATTAAACTGTTATCTACTCTTTAATTTCATTTCTTTGAGCACGTTTTTAAAAGTTTGTTTATTCCAAAACGATTTTCCATTATTTTTCTTTTAAAATCATTAAAGTACTACAAACATACATTATTTCACTAAATCATTAATTTTAAGTGTTCATTTTACTAGTAAATTTTATGAAAATATTGATTTTTATAAATGAGCCGAAGAGTTTTCAGACTTTCACAGATAGTCGTTATTTTTATTTATATTTAATCTATGATAAAGTAACTGTATCAATTTCACAAACAATATTTACTCGCTTTTAACTAGACAATGGATTACGTGCATTATATAGGTTGTGTAAGTTTTTCTAATAGTTTGATACAAATCTGAGAATTTTTCTTAATAGCAGGTATATAAAGTATGTACATCTCTGTGTATTTATTTTATTATCACTTAAGCGAGATGATTATGTATTTATATTTAACTGCAAAGAACTATCATTACAATGACTGTAACTATAAAACCGATTTTGTGTATCAAAATATTTATTATCAATTTAAAATTACATAAATTAATAATTCAAAGATTAATAAATTATTATAAGTTAATCTTAGAATGAAAATGAATTGTTTTATTAGTTTTGAATTATTATTCCTTGCAAAATAAATACAAATAAAGTATTAGGATTTATGATAAGTGATACACATAATTAAATAATGAAATTCATTTTCTTTTTAGTAATTCATAGAGGAATACTATGGAGGAGAATATTCCGTTTTTTAGAGCTTGTGCAACAATAATATTAAACAAGGAATATTTGAAAGATTAAAACACAAGTTAAGAATAAAAACTTATAACGTTATTTTTTTTTGAGAAAGTATGCTTAGATTACGCAGTCATGAAAGTGAAAATACTCGCAATTTTTTTATTAGTTTCATTTTAATTATTTGCATTTTATTTCTCTATGAAGTTTTAAACTTTTTCCTGTATATACTTTATATTTTATTTTTGTCTTTTTGCTTGGTGAAAGCTCCCAATCGCGTGTCCAAAGCATACTGAGACTCTGTCAAGAAATGAATTTTTAAACACTAGAGAAATAAAAGTGTCCCCCATAAAGGATATTGTTGAGGGCGTTTACCAGGCTTTGCTAAATAAAGAACTTACGATAACAAAAGACTTCAAGAAATGGTTCTAGTACATCGAACAAATGAAAGAGATCTGATTTAACCGAATGAAATTCGTTTGTCTCTCTAACGTCATCAAGTGTCCTCTATAACTGAAGAAACGGATTTAGTCCTCATGATTCGGCTAACAGGAGCTTCAATATGTAATAGCTCAACATCCAAAATGCAGGAACGTAATTACAAACTATTGATACTGCTCTCGGAAAAAAATATTGAAGAATGTCTATCACCTATCTTGAGATTTCTAAAATTAGATTGAAGTTCGACCACGACCCATATGCGAACCACTTTACTCCACACTTGCATAGAGACATAGACCAATAGTTGAACCAGAGCCTTGGGCAATTTACCTTTAACGAATCACGGATAACAAACCTCTTTGTTTCCATTATGGCTGAATTGGACACGTCGTTCGTTATTGCAGGGTTCATAGAACTATCTTTGACACTTCCCGGACCAAGAGACGAAACGCTGCCCAACCAATATTTGTTATGAGGTAGCAGCAAACTACAGCAAAATAGCCGCATAGATTCCACCTGGATGATAATCCCCGACACTTTGCTTTAAATCACATTCACCGCATCGACGTTTTAGCTTTTCTTTTAGACGACACAATGAGAAATCTAGGAGTAACAAAGTAGGAGGTGAGTAGAATAAAAGAAGGATTCAGACTTTGAAAAAAAATCGTACCACCTCAAAAAATTTAAAACCAATAAAAAAACTCTTTGAATTAATTGATGGAGACTTTAAATAGGGACCTTTGATCCCGATGTTAATATATGGATTCCGATCATTCCGGGGCACTACGCAAAAATATATATAGATATTTTGATGACGCACTTATAGTCGTTTACTTAGAATTAGTAAGAATGTGAGACCGAGTGAGAAAACAAATCTATTGCCCGAACCTCTTTCTCCCTGTACATCTTTATGCTACGTACGGCCGTGAATGCTAACGAATAAAAGCCATTGCACTTAACCAGTCGGTCGGTTAACATGTATTCATCTTGCAATGGCTTCATTTCATTGGATCGGAATCGACTTCCTCGGTTGAATTTTTAAGTCGCCGTGGGTACATAAATGGGACGTTACCTGTACTAATTACTTAACCCGTTCACTGCCAGCGTATCACATTCGATGCGCTCCGAGAATGCCTACTGCAGACCAATGTATCAATAGAGATATGCTTGATGAGAACGTTTTACTTGATTTTTTAATGTAACTTAATGACGTTACAATACCACGAACTCTATATAACAGATACGTTATTTGCAGTGTTGACCTTGGTGATATGGGCTTGTATTTCACTTCTAGATATCAGGAGAGGGGTAAAGCACAGTTGAGGCGTGGCTCTTTAAATGTAATGACATGACTTAAAGGGTGCACTTTATTCGGCTTGCTTACCTCTTAGAAGGTTGAAGGAGAATTTATGGCCCTTAATAGGGGTTAGGGATTTTGGTAGCAGATTCTCTCAGCTGCTCGTTTCATTCGGTCGGTTTTTATTTGTAGTGACAGTCACAACGAAAAGAAAGTATTTATACCAAGATTTGCGAATTAAAGAATGAATCTGACAGTGATGTTAGTGAAAATAATCAAAATTTGTACATAGACATTAAAGGAGGGAAAAGGACAAAGAAGATGTGCGCTTTGCTTAAAATCTTGCGTGAAGCGTCAAATGTTGGAAAAAATATGTGTATTACATGTGGCGTTGGACTCTGCATTGAATATTTTTTTTATAAAAATACCATATATCAAAATTAGGTTCATTTTTATATAATAATTTCATATAATTTTATGTATAAAACATGTAATTTTTGATTAATTTTTTTTTCTTTCATATATATTATTTTTAATTCATAATAAATAATATATGTAAAAACGAATTATTCTAATGAACAACAAAATTTTAGTGGAATTTTTTTCGCGAATTAGCCTTAATATCTAAAATCGTTTGCGTACAGCGTGACACTCTGCGGTAAGAAGCCGCGCGCCCAGAGAATACCTTCTTTTTTCTCCCTGCGGTAATAAAAGGGTTAAACTGTTGTTTCATCACGGAGACATACCTACGGATGAAGACTGGGAAATAGCCAATTTTCTCCTTGAGGACATCATTTTACAACTTGGAAATCCAAAAGTCATCATTATAGACCAAGGTAAGGTAATTTATTTGAAACTAGATGAGAAACTTAATCACCTTTGTTATGTTACTCATCAGGAAACGATTATTTACTAACTCCAAATATTGATTGACTGAGCTCTTTAATAAGTCATTGACAAACGAGCTGTCTATGCTCGAAAAAGGGGAACAGAAAGATTGGGATGAAATATTTCCCTTCGTTTCTTTAGCATACAACATCGCGAAGCACGAATCTACCGGATTCACACTAATTTAAGATTGGATAAGCGTGAAGCCAATGTGACACTCCACAATATGTTCTCGATTCATACTGTATGTGACTACACTTCTTCAGTACTATCAAGAGACACAGAATCTGGACAGATGGTTACAATAATAAACTTTGGAATTTCAGGTAGAAAACTGGAGGTTATGTGATTTAAATAATACTCATTTTAACTAAACCTGGAGACCTCGTACAGTATTTCATGCCTGCGTAAATGGGAGGTCTATCAGAAAAGTTACATAAATGATATTACGGGCTTATCAAGTTCTTATCTTATCGGTTCTTATCAAATACTTATTTCGGGCTGTATCAAATCCAGTACTTTGATACCAGCTCGAAATGCCGAAGAACAATGTATTCGGTGCTTGTGTTTCAAATGAAGTCTTATTATGATACCGATGCTTATATGCAGCGTCCAAATAATTATATTTCTTCTGACGAGTTCAATCCTAGAGGAAGTGCATCCAGTTAGCGCAAAAGAGCCGCCATCTCTTCAAGTCTATGCAGGCCCAAAATATGTTAGTAGACGAGAGCTCTAAGAATTCTTAAGCAGCGGCACGCTGGTTCAGAAGGATAGAGCCATATTTATGCATTCAAGAAATTCAAGAAACTCAGTTGTTATGCTTTATTAAGTATGTATAACTTAAAATTTAGCATTAATGGATTTTCAATATGTAAGTGATATTTTCTTCTAATTTAAAATTATTTTTGAAACTTAATTTTGCATGGTGTGTTCATTTTGTGTGTGTTTTTATGAATCCTGTTTCTAGTTTTCATATAAATGGGGAGTCGTACATCGTACCTTTGTTCCTTTTGGTATATCCAATGCGTTTTAGTAACATTTTTGTTTTAACTTTTTTAGCTTTTGCATTTATTTGGACATGTATTATGTATTTTTCCAATATATTTTTATTTTTAATATTTTTAAGTTTGCTTTAAAACTCCTTCCAATTATATTTATGTTTTAAAATCAACTATCAAAAATGATTTGTTGATTGGAGTATTTTGGACAACCTATGTAGAATATCCTATCTTAACTGATTAAAGCTTGTTACAACAATAATTAAAATAAGTCCATTAATTTTTTTCCTTCAATATTTTGAGTTCCCACATTTTTTATTTTTTTTTTTAAATTTTCTAGTAGTATTTTTCACACCGGTCAATTTTATGTTTTCATTTTGTTTGTTTGCTTTCTTTTAAATTTATCTAGAATATAACATGTTTCTGTTTTCTGGAGAAATTTGTATTTTTATTCATTTTTCAGTGTTTTATTGCATAATCATGTGGTATGGTGTATGTATTTTTACTGAAAAATATAGTACTGACATTTTTAATATATTATTTTATTAAATACTTTTCCCTAGCTTGTTTATCATTGTAAAGTTTTGTGGATTAATTATATATAAATTCAAATCATTCTCTCTCTCTCTGTATATATATATATATATATATATATATATATATATATATATATTACGTAACAAGAAAAAACAACGCATCCAAAAGGAGTTGAACAATTGCAACAAAATTTCGTATGCAAAGACATTTGGACTCAAAATGCAAATGATTAAAACTTGGAGCCTAATGAACGGGTAGCCGGAGCTATAGCGCATAGGAACTGCGTCCACAGTAGGTGTGTATAAGCTAGATTCCTAATCTGATGATCGAATTTTCATTTGCATTCCGATTTCGGATACCTTTCAACGACTCAAAAAATGCTTTGCCGAAGGATTTGATATCATTATGAGCAACTGTAAGAGTTTGAAAGTGTTCATATCATTGGATTGAAATTGGGGAAAGGTTGTTTTCAGGTTGTGGAAATCGGAGAATCACTCGTTATATGTGTCAAAGCGATGAGACGTTTAGAAGATGCTGCAAGAATAGATCAACAATCATATATATATATATATATATATATATGTATATGTACACGAGGGCTATTCAGAAAGTAAGGAACGTTTTGGAAATAAAAAGAAATTATGTGCAAGAAAAAAATATTTTTTATTCAACAGAAAGAGCGACTAAATTTCTACTCTTCTACATAGTCACCAATAAAATTGAGGAACTTATCATAGCGGTAGACAAGCTTTGAAATTCCTTCTTCATAGAATTTTGCTGCCTGCGATCTCAGCCACTCAGTGACGCGCACCCGTAGCTCCTTGTAGTAGTCAAAGCGCAGTGTTGCGAGCCTGTTCTTTCTTGGAAACAAGTGAATATCACTAGGTGCAAAATCGGAATATAGGGCGGATGAGAGAAAAAATCCCATCTGAATGAATTAAGGAGGTCTTGAGTGAGGTTTACCGTGGTAGGTTGGGCAAATTTTGGACGTCGACTTTCCTCGGTGTTTGTTTTGAACTGCTCTCTTAAGGTTGCGCAAAGTTTGACAGTACCGCTAAAATTTAATTGTGGCACCACGTTCGAGAAAATAAATCAGAAGCACACCTTACCTATCCCAAAACACAATCGCCATAATCCTCTTTGGTGACAAGGTTAGCAAACATTTTCTAGGTCTTTTGGGGGAACTTGAGTGCCCCAACTGCATGGACTGTAATTTTGTCTCGCAATTCACGTGTTTCACCCACTTCTCGTCACCAATTATGATTCGATCCAGAAATGAATCACCATGTCTGTCGTAGGCCTCCAGAAATGCCCCCATTCGCTAAACTTTATGGTGGTCTGTAAGTAATTTTGGCACCCATTTTGCACAAAATTTGCTGTAGCCTAGCTTTTGTATGACAATTTCAAACAACAAAGTCCGTGAATCTTGTGGTAAACTAAGCGAAAGCTCCGTTATTGTAAAACGGCGGTTTTCATGAATCTTTTCATCAACTTTAGCGAAAAGTTCATCAGTCACAATGCTAGGGTGTCCACTCTTCTCTTCAATGAGAGCGTTAGTTCGGTCATTTTAAAACTGAATGCACCATTTCCGGATTGAACTAAATCCTGAAAATAATTATTTTTTACAAAATAATCTTCTTGTAAGAAAATTATTCAATTATTCATTCATAATATTTGCCACCAACCATATGTATTGTATTGGAATCTTTTAAAATATTTTTTGAAAACTTTTGTTGGCTTATGAACATAGTAAAAAAATTATTGCTCTTCTAATTCGCATACATGGACCAGAAAGATTATTTAAGCCTAAGTAATTCCATTCTTCTTTTTGAACAAATTTGTCTGTGGTTTTACAGAAATCTATCACATGGCACATGGGTATTTGTTACACTTTTTCTAGTACTTTCTTTTATTTGTTAATAATATTATAGTAATCCTATATGAAAGGTACGGAATACATGCGCAACCGTACTGTATGTAAAATCCTACTTCTCAAATTATTGTCATCTAAAACTACATTTAGGTTAAAAATAGCATAAACATTCCCTCTTAACGTAAATAGAAAGAGATAATTGAACATTTTTAATCATAAAGCATGTACAAAGATACCTATTAAAATGGTTCATATTTAATAATGCTCTTAATAAATAAAATTATTTCAGAAAATTGCAACACTTAAAATATGTCACGAAAATATCTTTAAGGTAATAAATAACCATTATTAATATCATTCGCTAGAGTTATTTCATATATTTTAAAGGAGCGAGTATTATATGAAAAAAATATGATTGAGAGAGGAAAATATAACAAAATATTATTTTTTTTTATTCATTGAACCATAGAAATTTAGTCTTAACGTTTATCATGCTAGATATCTTCTCTGAAGATGTTATTTTTGTTCCACGGAACATTATGAATTAAAAGAGCATGTTTACTGTTGATGACAGTGGTGTATTGACGTAGAAATTCACTTTTACACTAGAATTTCCGCATTTCTCGTATACCTAGACCTACAGAGGTGGATCATGGCTGACCGATGGACTTCATTCATGTTATTTTTAATGTTTATGATAATTCAGAAGAAAAATAAAGTGTTTCAAGCTTAACACAAGGATTTTTAATTAATAATTTGTTAAATTTAGCATCTAGAATATTATACAATATGAAATTTAGTTAATTGGAAATTATCTTTAAGAGATTTATATTTCTAATTACAAAACACATACTTTAAGATTTTGGCAGGTTGTATAAAATGAATTATAAAAATAACTTTTAAATAACATATCTTTGATCTAATTTAATTCTCATAATGTTCCTACAGATTTATAAGATATTAAATCACAATAAAAGTTAAATATGCATGGTATTATACTTACATTACACTAATTTAATATCGAAACATTTCGCACAGAATGCTATAGTCTTTTTTTCCTTTTTCTGCTGTGCATAATCTCCATACAGATTTTGAACATAATTCACGCAAAGTATTAGTCTTATCGTCTTTGCATTGCTTCATTTTGCAACATTTTCGTTTGTTTGAAACTATTTGGGTAGTATGTGGATGGATAACTTCCGTTTATTTTGCAATATATTTCTAATTATCTTATCTTCTAATTTTAGAACATAGTATCTTCAACTCAGATTGGAATATGTTGTCTCTTTAAAAACTACCCAAGTATTAATCACCGCTAGATCTAAAATATTGAAAATGGGTTTCCTTTTATAATATTTTGAATAGGACCTCAACCAGAAGAAATGGAACTCTGCTGATGTATTTTCACATAGCTCCTCTTTCGCTTCTTCCATATCACTTTGAAGGAATGAATGCTCTCTTTTATTTATTTTTTTCTTAATTCTTGAAATAATTCTTATTTTGTTTTAGGATATCCTTAACTGCATTTACTTGGATTATTTTCATTCAGCTCGCTGTCACTTAAACTGGATTAAGGCGATGAAATTATAAGAAAATTTCCCTTAATATTTCTTTCGTCGTTTATAAAAAAGACTTTCAGCAACATCATATGCATTTTCGCCGTAATAATCATTTTCTGAATGTTCATTTAGCAGTTTTTCTTCTTTAGAAAGACCATTTCAGATGTGTGCCATCAATAAACGTGTGCAAAACTGGAATACCACAAATTTGTTTTCCTTCTGCTCAGTTTACAACCGAGAAAATATTCTTTTTACTCACTTTCTAGCTTATAACAAGGATAAGAACATTCTACAAAACTTCAATACATAGATATAATAGCTTCCAGTCATAAAGTCTCACACATCTGCTTAACAGGTACATTGCAGATGTATGGACACACTCTGTTCTTATTCTCACCTTTTTCAAAAGGCAGGCGCAATACGTCTCCTTATACAATTATTTTGTAACTGAAAAAATAGAATTCAAATATTTACAGAAGCTAAAGAAAAGGCAATTAGATCTTCTTCTGGTCAGCTATGACCCTTAGTTCTAGGTATACAGATATATAATATAAATAAAGTATTCCATGGAAATCAACTAAATTCGCTACAAGACATTAGAATGAATATTTAGGAAAAGTCAAATTATTTGAAAGCTTAATTTTGAAATACAACTATGAAACGAGCAAAAATAACTTCTTGGGTTACAGATGACCAGCCTCAGTAAATCTAGTGTAAAAAACAGTCAGTGAAATATTTAACTATATTTATTGTAAAATAAAAAAAAGTCAATAAATGTTATTTAAAAGACAATATAGGTGAATTGTGAATCCATTTTTTTTCTCTATAAGCGATTAAATATTTGCGAAAATTATCATAATGGAATAACATATAATATAATAAATATCATAATGGAATAACATATAATATAATAAATATCATAATGGAATAACATATAATATAATAAATATCATAATGGAATAACATATAATATAATAAAAAAATTCATTTATTAATAGAAGCAAATTTTTTTGAATTAAACATTATCTTTGTCAGTCATATTACGTTAAATTAGTTTAGACGTTAACTATTGAAACAAAAATTAATTTTCTGCGCAATTTGCTGTTGGGCCAATATTTGTCCTTACTCTTAAGAGTTTTTAGATGAACAATTACTTTTTTTAAGATATCAAATGAATTAACTCTATAAATATAAAGGTTTTTGAGGTAATTTAATAATATTTCCATCAAATATTTATATTTATAAAATAAAATATTTCTTGTAAAAACTATTGATACTTAAACATACAAAAAATGACACTAAATGTTTTATAATGAAAACTAAAAGAAAATAATTAATCGTTATCTGTGAGAAAATAAGTCTTATTAGTAAATAAGTAAATATTTCCAATTATTATTTTTGCAGTAATCATGATAATAAAAACTATATTTTTATGCATATCAAATGTTCAATGTATTTCTGTGGTAGAGTGAATTATCATAGAAATACAGTACGCAGAATCAATGTTTCTTCAATATAAAGCTAGGGAGTAAAGTATAGCATTTCAAAATTAAAGAACAATTAGCTCATGATAAATACTTTTTGTATATTAATAATAGGATTATGCAGCAAAATTATTATTTTTCTTTCCATGCAGGTAAATGCTTGCACAATTTCATATTTGAGTTAAAATGTTCTATTAATTTACATAATTCCTCATGAAAATAATAAGGTATATGAGAAAACATATATACTCAAAAATCATATTGTTTTTAAAATGTACATTAACGCCTTCTCATAAGAATTGCCGTAAAAAGAGCAAACATGCAATATTGTTAATTTATTAATGGCCTTTTGTGTGTATACATGAAAGCGAAATGACTTCTACTTTCCTACAGAAATAAATCTCTTTGAAATTTATAAGGAAAATTATTGTTTATAACAAAAGAATCGAAAGAGTTATTTTGAATTTTGATCCATAATTGGAATATAATATTGTTGCAAATATGAAATGTTGCTTCCCAGCAATACTGATTATATAGTTGCTAAGAGACGTTCACAGGCTATCTGGACGCCAAGGAGAAAAGCAGGAATTCGACTTCCGGCCTTTGCGACAAAACTTGGCTACTTGGCGACAAAAGGGCATCACGAATCTTCAAGTAAAATCTAGTTTTGTCGAGAAGTTTCCAGAATAAGACCGAAACATCGGAGAAATTCATATGTGACGTCACATCCGGTCTTCAAGGTATAAATAGACAGAGCCGCTGAGTTTCGGAGTGGAGTTCTTCGAGTTGGGAATGAATTGCTCCTTGAAGCCCTTAGATTGCACGCATAATCTTGGTTACTCTAACGGCTCAAATAGCACTTTTTAGTACTCACCGCATATTTTTCCTACTATTTTTTCTCTTTGACTTAACTGTTTACCGACCATGGACTTGAATTTTGAACATCAATATAACTCGGAACCTAATGCAGATACCTCATCAAACTTCTCTTCCAGATCTGAAGACGAAAAAACTTCATGCCAAAAACGACAAGGAATTGAAAAAGACATTGCCTCCTACTCCACCAACAAAGAAGCACAACCATCTTACCTGGTCCAACTTAAATTTCATGGCACAGATACAGATGATTCACTTTTTATCAAAACGCAGAAAAATATCGAAAGATACGAAAACAAGCTTCAACGACTGGAAAGTGAGTATGCTACTTTAGCGCCTTGTGCGACTTCTGGCCGCCCCATCCATTCCACCCCAAATATCCTCCCTATAAAACGTAAGGATAATCAAGGTTTCATCACCCCCCCCTAAAAATAAAATATGTAAAATACATACACTGACCTCCTCGTCTAATTTAATTTTACCTACTCAAAATCAATTCCAACAACTATCAGACGATGTTACACTCCCAGATAACAATGAAGATCAAGATTCAGATTCAATTCCCAAAATTGTAAAAGCAAAAGATTTACCTCCCCCAATTATGCTTAAAGTAAGCAAAAATTACAGACAACACCTCAAGGAAATTAGTCATGAATTACCTAAACTAAGAACTCGTCTTTCCGGCGAGTACATTAAATTATATACCGATACGCTAGATG